>CAUYLG010034687.1:0-10747 GCA_963573385.1 Cacajao melanocephalus | reverse complement strand
CTAACTGGCGTGAGATGGTATTTCAGTGAGATTTTGATTTTCATTTCTCTAATGACCAGTGATGATGAGCATTTTTTCATATGTTTGTTGGCTGCATAAATGTCTTCTTTTGAAAAGTGTCTGTTCATATCCTTTGCCCATTTTATGATGGGGTTGTTCTTTTTTTTTTTTCTTGTAAGTTTGTTTAAGTTCTTTGTAGATTCTGGATATTAACCCTTTATCAGATGGGCAGATTACAAAAAATTTTTCCCGTTCTGTTGGTTGCCAGTTCAGTGGTTCACTCTAATGATAGGTGTTTTTTTTTTTTTTTTCCCCCTGTGCAGAAGCTCTTAAGTTTAATTAGATCCCATTTGTCTATTTTGGCTTTTGTTGCCATTGCTTTTGGTGTTTTAGTCATGAAGTCCTTGCCTGTGCCTGTGTCCTGAATGGTACTGCCTAGGTTTTCTTCTAGGGTTTTCATGGTATTAGGTCTTATGTTTAAATCTTTAATCCATTTGGAGTTAATTTTTGTATAACGTGGAAGGAAGGGGTCCAGTGTCAGCTTTCTGCACATGGCTAGCCAGTTTTCACAGCACCATTTATTAAACAGGGAATCCTTTCCCCTTTGCCTGTTTTTGTCAGGTTTGTCAAAGATCAGATGGTTGTAGTTGTGTGGTGTTCCTTCTGAGGCCTCTGTTCTGTTCCATTGGTCTGTATCTCTGTTTTGGTACCAGTACCATGCTGTTTTGATAACTGTAGACTTCTAGTATAGTTTGAAGTCAGGTAGCATGATGCCTCCAGCTTTGTTCTTTTTACTTAGGATTGTCTTGGCTATGTGGGCTCTTTCTTGGTTCCATCTGAAGTTTAAGGTGTTTATTTTTTCCAGTTCTGTGAAGAAGGTCAATGGAAGCTTGATGAGGATAGCATTGAATCTATAAATTACTTTGGGTAGTATGGCCATTTTCATGATATTGATTCTTCCTAACCATGAGCATGGAATGTTTTTCCATCTGTTTGTGTCCTCTCTTATTTGCTTGAGCAGTGGTTTGGAGTTCTCCTTGAAGAGATCCTTCACATCCCTTGTTAGTTGTATTCCTAGGTATTTTATTCTGTTTTTAGCAGTTGTGAATGGGAGTTCACTCTTGGTTTGGCTCTCTGTCTGTTATTGTTGTATAGGAATGCTTGTGATTTTAACACATTGATTTTGTATCCTGAGAGTTTGCTGAAGTTGCTTATCAGTTTCAGAAGATTTTTGGCTGAGATGATGGGGTCTTCTAAATATACAATCATGTTGTCTGCAAATAGAGAAAATTTGACTTCCTCCTTTCCTAAATGAATACCCTTTATTTCCTTTACTCTGGCCAGAATTTCCAATATTATATTGAATAGGAGTGGTGAGAGAGGCATTCTTTGTCTTGTGTCAGTTCTCAAAGAGAATGCTTTCAGTTTTTGCCCATTCAGTATATTAGCTGTGGGTTTGTCATAAGTAGCTTTTATTATTTTGAGATACATTCCATCAATACCTAGTTTGTTGAGAGTTTTTAGCATAAAGGGCTGTTGAATTTTGTCAAAGGCCTTCTCTGCATCTATTGAGATAATCATGTGGTTTTTGTCTTTGGTTCTGTTTATGTGATGGATTATGTTCATAGATTTGTGTATGTTGAACCAGCCTTGCATCCCCGGGATTAAGCTGACTTGATCATGATGGGTAAGCTTTTTGATGTGCTGTTGCATTTGGTTTGCCAGTATTTTATTGAAGATTTTTACATCAATGTTCATCATGGATATTGACTTGAAATTTTCTGTTTTAGTTGTGTCTTCACCGGGTTTTGGTATCAGGATGATGTTGGTGTCATAAAATGAGTTAGGGAGGATTCCCTCTTTCTCTTTGCTTGTAATAGTTTCAGAAGGAATGGTACCAACTCCTCTTTGTACATTTGGTAGAATTTGGCTGTGAACCTGTCTGGTCCTGGACTTCTTTTTTTGTTGGAAGGCTATTAATTGCTGCCTCAACTTCAAATCTTGTTATTAGTCTATTCAGGAATTTAACTTCTTCCTGGTTTAGTCTTGGGAGGGTGTAAGTGTTCAGGAATTTATCCATTTATTCTAGACTTCTGGTTTACATGTATAGAGGTGTTTGTAGTAATCTGACGATAATTTGTATTTCTGTGGATTCGGTGGTGATATCCCCTTTATCATTTTTTATTGCATCTATTTGTTTCTTCTCACTTTTCTTCTTTATTAGCCTGGCTAGCAGTCTGTCTATTTTGTTGCTCTTTTTGGAAAACCGCTCCTGGATTCATTGCTTTTTTTGAAGGGTTTTTATGTCTCTATTTCCTTCAGTTCTGCTCTGATCTTAGTTATTTCTTGTCTTCTACTATCTTTTGAATTTGTTTGATCTTGCTCCTCTAGTTCTTTTAATTGTGACATTGGGGTGTTGATTTTAGATCTTTCCTTGCTTCTCATGTGGGCATTTAGTGCTATAAATTTCCCTCTAGACACTGCTTTAAATTTGGTTTAATTCAATGCTATCCCCATTGGTTTCAAAGAACATCTTTATTTCTGCTTTCATTTCATTATTTATCTAGTAGTAATTCAGGAGAAAAAGTCTAAGGGCAGTCAGAGAGGAAGGTTGGGTTACCCACAAAGGGACGCCCATCAGACTCAGAGCGGATCTCTCACAGAAACGGTACAAGCCAAAAGAGAGTGAGGGCCAATATTCAACATCCTTAAAGAAAAGAACTTTAAACCCAGAATTAAGCTTCATAAATGAAGGAGCAATAAAATCCTTTACAGACAAGAAATTGCTGAGAGATTTCATCATCACCAGGCCTGCCCTACAAGAGCTCCTGAAGGAAGCACTAAACATGGAAAGGAACAACCAGTACTAGTCACTGCAAAAATGTACCAAATGGTAAAGACCATTAACATAATGAAGAACCTGCTTCAACTAATGGGCAAAACCACCTGCTAGTATCAAAACGGCAGGATCAAACTCACACATAGCAATATTAACCCTTAACTGTAAATGGGCTAAATGCCTAACCAAAAGACACAAACTGGAAAATTGGATACAGAGTCAAGACCCATTGGTGTGCTGTATTCAGGAGACTCATCTCACATACAAAGACACACGCAGTCTCAAAATAAAGGGATAGAGGAAGATTTACTAAGCAGATTGAGAGCAAGAAAAAGCAGGTTTGCAATCCTAGTCTCTGATAAAACAGTCTTTAAACCAACAAAGATCAAAAGAGACAAAGAAGGGCATTACATAGTGTTAAAGGGATCAATGCAACAAGAAGAGCTAACTATGCTAAATATATATGCACCCAATACAGGAGCACCCAGATACATAAAGCAAGTTCTTAATGACCTACAAAGAGACTTAGACTCCCACACAATAATAGTGGGAGACTTTAACACTCCACTCCATTTAACATCCAAATGTTGGGATGAATATGTAAGTGTTTGTATAAGAGACTGACATTGATTAAATTGCTCTCATGATTCTCCCCATATTATCCCTCCCCAACTCCCTATCCCCCACTATCCCTCACCTAGTCCCTGCCAACAGTATTAGACAGATCAATAAGATGGAAAATTAACAAGGATATCCAGGACTTAAACTTAGATCTGGACCAAGCAGACCTAATAGACATTTACAGAACTCTCCACCCCAAATCCACAAAACATACATTTTTCCTACAGAAGATCTGTGGTGGATATGTAGGGGTCTGCAGAATATATCAAGGAGGGCCTTGAATACCATGTTGAGGGTTGTATCCTTAAACTATTGCTCATTTATGAGAGATTTGGTTTGCTTCTGAGGGATGAGTTCAATATAATGTTACAATGTAATAAATTTTTTTCCTTGATTGAAGAAATGTTGGGATGAATATGTAAGTGTTTGTATAAGAGACTGACATTGATTAAATTGCTCTTATGATGCTCCAGGCAGCATTTGTTTATATGCTGTCTCTCAAGGGGAGTGTGGAAGTTCTTGATATTTGTGTGATCCAAAGCTCTTGTATCCATTCCAAATAGACACTTTTAAAAATAGTCACTGGAGAAGAGTTAAGTCATGCTATGAAGGCCCCTCACTGGAATTTTAATTAAAGATAATGCTCAGAGAAGAAGATTATTAGAAACTATTAATAACAATGTCAACTTCAGAGTTTTATAATTTTCAGTAACTACTCTTTAATATTGGTGAAGTTATGTTATTTTCACCTCCTTTTTATTTTTGCCTAAAGCTTTTGTAATGTTTTTTTCTTCTTGTTGGTGATTGTATTGATCAACTAATTATTTAAAAAGCTTGTCTTTCCAAGACAAATCATTCAAGTCAGGTTTGTGACTGGCTGCTTGGTTGATCAGTTAACACAGGTAAAATGAACTGGTTAGTCCCTTATTAAAAAAACCTGTGCTATCTAAAACATAACTTAACCTTCTTTTTCTTCTTTTTCTCTTTCAACGGGTACTCTTGGTTTTCTTTGCCTTATCTTCCCCCAAGAATTAAGATTAAGTAATTCCTAGTGAAAAAACAAAAGCAAAATTATCCCATCCCTCAAAGAATTCATATGAAAAACTGGTAGAAAGATGAAGTCACATACACTGGGGACGAACCAATTTTGGCATTGCAAAGGCCACCCATGAGATAAGTGAACATTTTTGTGCTATATTGAGTGCAAGGTGAAAGGATACTCTTAAAATATTTTGATGGAATTAAAAAAAAATGTCAGATTCGGAGGCTTTTAAAGTTATTTTCATGCACTCAATTAAAAAATTTAGAAATATATAAGTAGGCTTTTTTTAAATGAATGTAATTTTGTTTTTTTAATGAAAAATAAAATTTGAAACTTTTCATTTGGTGGAACACTTTCATAATAATATTTCCCAATTGGAATAAACTTTTTAAAGGTCAATTGTTCCTCTTGAATATGGTTGGGTTTAGTTCTATTAGTGTCTAATATTTCTAGGCTTTACTGGCAATATCCGGAAGCTTGATATTCTGTATATCACTTTAAAATTTGAGGCATGGCTTTTATTTTTTCTAAGAGCTAAAATCAGAAAATACATCATATGCTTATATAGTGCCATCTATCCTTATTTAAGAGGATTTACACAAAAGCTATTAGATCTTATTACAGCCAGAAGCACTATGTTTGCATTACTTGTAAATAAGAAATTGTACTCATATTGTGATGTAAGTTCATAGTACGGTTTTATTAATCTGTATCTTTCCAAAAATAGTTTTTCTTCACAGTAATGTTTATCTTAATATTTTTATCTTTTATACATATTCAGTAACATATCCATGTTTAAACATTGTTTCTCTAATTCCTTGCAAATATTATAAAATGACATTTTTGAATTTTATATTTCATCAATTCGATGATGACCACAAATTTGTATCTTAAAATGGACAAACTGAATTACTCTCCTAAGCAACAGATTCACACACCCAATTTTTTAAATCTTTTGTTTATTTTTAATTGATTCATTTGTTTTATTACTATAGAAATTTGAAAGTTTTAAAAGTGTTCTGGATTCAAGTTTCTATTGGAGAAATGCGTTTTGAGTTAAATATAGGGAAAGAATTCCATCTTTTAGTGTTTTTCTTTGTTTTCTGTTTTTTAAATTTATATATATATTTTATTGCACTTTATGTTCTGGGGTACAAGTGAAGAACATACAGGATTGTTGCACAGATACATACATGGCAATGTGGTTTGCTGCCTCCATCCCCTTCACCTATATCTGGCATTTCTCCCCATGTTATCCCTCCCCAACTCCCTACCACCCACTGTCCCTCACCTAGTCCCCGCCAACAGACCCCAGAGAGTGATGCTTCTCTCCCTGTGCCCATATGTTCTCATTGTTCTACACCTTCCTATGAGTGAGAACATGCGGTGTTTGATTTTCTGTTTTTGTGTCAGTTTGCTGAGAATGATGGTTTCCAGATTCATCCATGTCCCTACAAAGGACACAAACTTGTTGTTTATTATGGCTGCATAGTATTCCATGGTGTATATGTGCCACATTTTCCTGTCCGATCTATCATGAATGGGCATTTGGGTTGGTTCCGGTGTTTGCTATTGTAAACATTGCTGCAATGAACATATGTGTGCATGTGTCTTTATAATATAACTATTTATAAACCTTTGGATATGTACCCACTCATGGGATTACTGGGTCAAATGGAATTTCTATTTCTAGATCTTTGAGGAATTGCCACACTGTCTTCCATAATGGTTGAACTAATTTACACTCCCACCAACAGTACAAAAGTGTTCCTATTTCTCCACATCCTCTCCAGCATCTGTTGTATCCAGATTTTTTAATGATAGCCATTCTAACAGGCTTGAGATGGTATCTCAATGTGGTTTTGATTTGCATTTCTCTAATAACCAGTGATGATGAACATTTTTTCATATGTTTGTTGGCCTCATATATGTCTTCTTTTGAAAATTGTCTGTTCATATCCTTTGCCCATTTTGAATGGGTTTGTTTGTTTTTTCTTGTAAATCTGTTTTTGTTCTTTATAGATTCTGGATGTTAGCCCTTGTCAGATGGGTAGACTGCAAAAATTTTTTCCCATTCTGTTGGTTGCTGGTTCACTCTAATGATGGTTTCTTCTGCTGTGCAGAATCTCTGGAGTTAGATCCCATTTGTCTATTTAGCTCTTGATGCCAATGCTTTTGGTGTTTTAGATATGAAGTCCTTGCCTTTGCCTATGTCCTGAATGATTTTGCCTAGGTTTTCTTCTAGGGTTTTCATGCTGTTAGGTCTTATGTTTAAGTCTTTAATCCGTCTGGAGTTAATTTTAGTGTAAGATGTCAGGAAGGGGTCCAGTTTCTGCTTTCTGCACATGGCTAGCCAGTTTTCCCAATACCATTTATTGAACACGGAATCATTTCTTCATTGCTTGTTTTTGTGAAGTTTGTCAAAGATCAGTTGGTTGTAGATGTGTGACATTGCCTCCGAGACCTCTGTTCTGTTCCATTGGTCTATATCTCTATTTTGGTACCAGTACCATGCTCTTTTGATTATGGTAGCCTTGTAGTATAGTTTGAAGTCAGATAGCGTGATGCCTCCAGTTTTGTTCTTTTTGCTTAGAATTGACTTGGCTATGCAGGCTCTCTTTTGGTGGTTTTTTCCAGTTCTGTGAAGAGGGTCATAGGTAGTTTGATGGGGATAGCATTGAATCTGTAAATTACTTTGGGCGGTATGGCCATTTTCACAATACTGATTCTTCCTAACCATGAGCATGGAATGTTTTTCCATCTGTTTGTGTCCTCTTTTATTTCCTTGAGCAGTGGTTTGTAGTTTTCCTTGAAGAGGTCATTTACTTCCTTTGTTAGTTGTGTTCCTGGGTATTTTATTCTCTTTGTAGCAATTGTGAATGGCAGTTTGTTCTTGATTTGGCTCTCTTTAAGTCTGTTATTGGTGTATAGGAATACTTGTGATTTCTGCACACTGATTTTGTATCCTGAGACTTAGAGACAACTTGACTTCTTTCCTAATTGAATACCCTTTCTTTATTTTTCTTTCCTGATTTCTCTGGCTCTAATACTATACTGAATATATCTATTAAATATAGCATTAGAATTTCCAATACTATATTGAATAGGAGGGGTGAGAGAGGGCATCCTTGTCTAGTGCCAGATTTCAAAGCGAATGCTTCCAGTTTTTGCCCATTCAGTATGATATTGGCTGTGGGCTGTCAATACCTAGTTTATTGAGAGTTTTTAGCATAAAGGGCTGTTGAATCTTGTCAAAGGGCTTCTCTGCCTCTATTGAGATAATCATGTGGTTTTTGTCTTTGTTTCTGTTTATGTGGTGAATTACATTTATAGACTTGAGTATGTTGAAACAGCCTTGCATCCCCAGGATGAAGTCTACTTGATCGTGATGGATCAAGCTTTTTGATGTCCTGTTGCAATCTGTTTGCCAGTATTTTATTGAAGATTTTTGCAACTCTGTTCATCCTGGATATTAGCTTGAAGTTTTCTTGTTGAGTCTCTGCTGGGTTTTGGTATCGGGATGATGTCGGTCTTATAAAATGATTTGGGAAGGATTCCCTCTTTTTGGATTGTTTGGAATAGTTTCAGAAGGAATGGTACCAGCTCCTCTTTGTATGTCTGGTAGAATTCGGCTGTGGACCCATCTGCACCTGGGCTTTTTTTGGTTGGTAGGCTATTAATTGCTGCCTCAACTTCAGCCCTTGTTACTGGTCTATTCAGGGTTTCGACTTCTTCCTGGTTTAGGCTTGGGACGGTGCAAGTGTCCAGGTATTTATCCATTTCTTCCAGGTTTACTGGTTTATGTGCATAGAGTTGTTTTTTGCAATCTCTGATTGTATTTAGTATTTCTGTGGAATCGGTGGTAATATCCAATTGTTTTTTATTGCATCTATTTGATTCTTCTCTCTTTTCTTTTTTCTTAATCTGGGTAGTGGTCTGTCTATTTTGTTGATCTTTTCAAAAAACTATCTGCTGGACTTACTGATTTTTTTTGAAGGGTTTTATGTGTCTCTGTCTCCTTCAGTTCTGCTCTGATCTTAGTTATTTCTTGTCTTCTGCTAGCTTTTGAGTTTCTTTGATCTTGCTCCTCTAGCTCTTTCAATTTTGATGATAGGGTGTCGATTTTCAATCTTTCTTTGCTTTTCATGTGCGCATTTATTGCTGTAAATTTTCTTCTAGACATTGCTTTCAATGTGTCCCGGAGATTGTGGTATGGTGTGTCTTTGTTCTCATTAGTTTCAAAGGACGTCTTTATTTCTGCCTTCATTTCATTGCTTATCCATTCAACATTCAAGAGCCAGTGTTCAGTTTTCATGAAGTTGTGTGGTTCTGAGGTAGTTTCTTAATCCTGAGTTCTAATTTGATTGTGCTGTGGTCTGAGAGACTATTTGTTATGATTTTCATTCTTTTGCATTTGCTGAGGAGTGATTTACTTCCAATTATGTGGTCACTTTTAGAGTAGGTGTGATGTGGTGCTGAGAAGAATGTATATTCTGTGGATTTGGGGTGGAGAATTCTCTAGATGTCTATTAGGTTTGTTTGGTCCAGATCTGAGTTCAAGTCTTGGATATCCTTGTTAATTTTATGTCTCATTGATCTGTCTAATATTGACAGTGGAGTGTTAAAGTCTCCCACTATTATTGTGTGGGAGTCTAAGTCTCTTTGTAGGTCATTAAGAACTTGCTTTATGTATCTGGGTGCTCCTGTATTGGATGCATATATATTTAGGATCGTTTGCTCATCTTGTTGCATTACTCCTTTTACCATTATGTAATGCCCTTCTTTGTCTCTTTTGATCTTTGTTGGTTTAAAGTCTATTTTATCAGAGACTAGGATTGCAACTCCTGCTTTTTTTTGCTCTCCATTTGCTTTGTAAATCTTCCTCCATCCCTTTGTTTTGAGCCTATGTGTATCCTTGCATGTGAGATGGGTTTCCTGGATATAGCACACTGACGGGTTTTGACTTTATCCAATTTGCCAGTCTGTCTTTTGATTGGGGCATTTAGCCCATTTTCATTTAAGGTTAATATTTTATGTGTGAATTTGATTCTGCCATTTTGATGCTAGCTGGTTGTTTTGCCCATTAGTTGACACAGTTTCTTCATTGTGTTGATGCTCTTTACCATTTGGTACGTTTTGGAGTGGCTGGTACTGGTTGCTTTCCTTGTTTGGTGCTTCTTTCAGGAGCTCTTGTAAGGCAGGCCTGGTGGTGATGAAATCTCTCAGCAATTGCTTGTTCGTGAAGGATTTTATTTCTCCTTCACTTATGAAGCTTAGTTTGGCTGGATATGAAATTCTGGGTTGAAAGTTCTTTTCTTTAATGATGTTGAATATTGGCCCCCACTCTCTTCCGGCCTGTAGGGTTTCTGCCGAGAGATTTGCTGTGAGTCTGATTGGATTCCCTTAATGGGTAGCCCAACCTTTCTCTCAGGCTGCCCTTAGCATTTTTTCCTTCTTTTCAACCCTGGTGAATCTGACGATTATGTGCCTTGGGGTTGCTCTTCTTGAGGAATATCTTTGTGGTGTTCTCTGTATTTCCTGGACTTGAATATTGGCCTGCCTCACTAGGTTGGAGAATATTTCCTGGATAATATCCTGAAGAGTGTTTTCCAGCTTGGATTCATTCTCTCCATCACATTCAGGTACACCTAGCAAATGTAGGTTAGGTCTTTTCACATAATCCCATATTTCTTGTAGGCTTTGTTCATCTCTTTTCATTCTTTTTTCTCTATTCTTGCCTTCTGGTTTTATTTCCTTGAGTTGATCTTCAGTCTCTGATACCCTTTCTTCTGCTTGGTCGATTTGGCTATTGAAACTTGTGTATGCTTCGTGAAGTTCTCATGTTGTGTTTTTCAGCTCCATCAATTCATGTATATTTCTCTCTAAGCTGTTTATTCTTGTCTGCATTTCTTCAAACCTTTTTTAAGATTCTTAGTTTGTTTGCATTGGGTTAGAACACGTTGTTTTAGCGCAGAGAACTTTCTTATTACCCACTTTCTGAAGCCTGTTTCTGTCAATTCATCAGACTCATTCTCCATCAAGCCTAGTTCCCTTGCTGGTGAGGAGTTGTGATCCCTTGGGGGAGGAGAGGCATTCTGGTTTTGGGTGTTTTCATCCTTTATGTGCTGGTTTCTTCCCATCTTTGTGGATTTGTCTACCTGTGGTCTTTGTAGTTGGTGACTTTCGGATGGGCTCTCTGAGTGGATGTCTTTTTGTTGATGATGAAGTTATTTCTTTCTGTTTTT
>CAUYLG010034686.1:0-100706 GCA_963573385.1 Cacajao melanocephalus | reverse complement strand
CCATCCATCCATCCATCCATTCATCCATCCGTCCATCCATCCATCCATCCATCCATCTATTCATTCATTCATATTGACAGGAAAGCCTCCTGTGAATAACATAGGGCCTCTCTTTTCAAGGAGGCTAGAATCTAGTGAGAGAAGACAAACCGATGATAATGTTTTGTGGTAAATGTCATAGCAGATGTATGCACAGCCTAGTTGGCAGAAGTGAGGTTTAGAGTTTAATCATTAATTTATACAAATGTAATTACAAACTACTAAATGTCATGAAGGAAAAGTGATTATTGAGTCTTCTCTTTCTCTTACCCACCACATCTAATCTGTTAGCAAACCCTGTGGGCTCTACCCTCTCAGCCCTGTCATCAAGTCCTCCCTCATCACATCCTTTGCCTGGCTTTCGCAGTGTTCTCCAGCTGTCTCTCTGCTCCTGTTCTTGCTTTTCGAGTAGTTTATTCTCACACTTTAGATGGAATGGTCCTGTTGGAACATGATCAGGTTATATTATGCTTTTGCCCAAAACCCTCTAATGGCTTTCCATCTCAGAAAAAAGGCACAAGTCTTTCAATGACCTACAAGGTCCTGTACTCTTTGCTGTGGCTCTGTTCTTCTTTCCTGGTGTTATTCTTCGTCTTATTTACTCTGTTCTGGCCACAGTGGCCTTCTGCTGTTCCTGGCCCTTGCCCACCATGCTCCTTCTTCAGGGCTGTTTGCTTGTTAGAGTTTTTGCCTGGAATGCTGTTCCCGCAGGCATTCTCCTGGCCTGCTTACTCTCTTACCTTCCTTGACTGATTAATTCACTGTTGGATATGCACATAATAGGGCTTCCATAAGTATATGCCAGATAAATGAATAGATTTGAATAGATAGCTAAAGGAGAAAAGTACTTGTTAATTTAGAAGGGAATAAAGAAGCGTGTACCAGATGGGTGGGATTTCACATGCAAAGGCTCTGTGGTAGGGCAGAGCATGGTGTGTTCAAGTGACTGGAAGAATACCACTGTGGCTAGAGCGCACTAGTGGAGTGAGGCAGGATGAAAGATGAATGGAGTAGGGAGCGGGAGGTAAAAAAAAAATGGAGCTGGTAAAGAACTCCTTTGAGAGGTTCAGCCAATGAGAAAGGGAGGGGAAAGAGAAAACTCACTTACTGGAAGGGATGTGGGGCTGAAGGAGGTTTGGAGTGTTGTTTCTGCTTGTGAGAATGAAACAAGACTGTGTGTGGAAATGCTTTCTGTGAAGGGCTGTGTGTATGTAAACTGTTTTGCTGTTGTCTCCAGAGCGTCTGTGGTTGTACCAGAAGAAAAGATGTCAGATGTGTACAGTATTTTGCAGAGCATCCCCCAAAGACAGATTGAAGAAATGCAGAGACAGGTAAGAGGCCAAGTCCAAGCAGCCCTCCTGGGGCGGTGACGTGGGTGGTACTGAAATGGTGGCCTTGACTGTTTGGATACAGAGGGACAAGAGCTGAGTGCCTGAGTGGGGCTTGCATCCTCCAGTAGATCAACTAACCAAACTTAAAGGATAGGAAATTCATGTTAGGTGTGTTGTGTCAAGTAAGGTTTGAAATAATAACTCTCATAGAGAATTCTGCAGAGGTAAGCCTACTGCGATTTTAAGGTCTTACCATAGCAAATGCAAAGCTGGAGCTCTTTGGAGGGTTTGTAGTCACAGCAGGTGATAGTTGTAGTGACTAAGACAGCCACGGAGGCCAGACCATTTCAGGGCAATACTTCTGTGTGGTTATTGACCATGAGACTGTTGCTGCACAAACTAGCCTAGGTTCCCAGTTAAGACAACCTTTGTAATTAGGGAATCCTCCCTTCTCTTCTGGAACATTTGCCATTTTCCTGCCTCTCTTTCCAAATTTCTCTTCTACCTTCTGATGCCCCCATTCCCTGGGCTGCTCTCTGATTGTTTAATACTCCACTGGGTGTCCCACTTAGTCCTGCTTTCCTTTCTTTCTCCCAAAGGACATTTAATTGGGTTTAAATATCAAGCAAGGTGAAAAAGTTAAGACTCTCCCCAAAAGTTTTAATGGACTTTTAAAAAGGTTTAATCTTTGTCAGACGTCACCTGTGTGGGAGACGAGCAGGAGAAGAGGCCTGGTGGATTCTCAGCATTAAGTGGGTAACTATCCAATGCAACCCCCTGCTGTCAGTTCGAATGCCCACCCTCAGGCAGAGAGCCTGCATTTGGCCTTGTCCTAGGAATCAGCTACAGGCTTCTGTCTGGATGGGGGCGGCACAGCTGCCTGGCTGTGTGGGAAGGGGATCTGGGGTTCTAACTATTTCTTAAAGTTTCACTCTGTCCTCCTGCTTGAACCTCACTCTTTCCCCAGCTTGGGGTTGTGCAGTGCAACTCAAGTTTTTCTCAGCTGATTTAGGATGCAGCTCTCTTGAGTCTATAGCATCAGTTACCACTTCTTCCTCTACTTTTCAGCTTCCACATGTTGATGCTGTTATTTTGTCTCTCATTCTCTTTATCTTAGGGTATGCATACCTTAATTTAGGAAATTCTCCTTGTCATTTTAGGGTTTTAGGAGACAGTGAAATTAGTGGATATGTGCAGCCCACCCTCTTTATTATGACAGTGAACTTCTTATCAGACACAGATTAAGTCTGTAGGGTCTTGCCTCAGATTGCCTAGCTTGGGTGTCAGCTCTGTGGGTTACAAACTCTGTGCCCTTCATTAAGGATCTGCCTTCTCTGAGCTCAGTGACCTCATCTGTACAACATTTTGGCATTTTGGTTTGAATAGAAGTCACAGGTTCGTTTTAGCTTCCCTGCAGTTTCTTTATAACATCCTTATGTTTCTTTTAAGTTTCTGGGTTTCCCAGTTGTTATTTAACTGCTGATTTCGTCTGAGTTTTAGTAAATCAGAAAATCAGTCGAGAGATCTCTAGATTTTTTAATCTAAACCTGTGGTTCCTAAAACTTGTATAGAAGAAAATGCTCCTTGGGGAGTCATAGTGTTTGTGTACTTTGTGTTACCTTTTTTTCCTCCCCGAGACAGGGTCTCACTCTGTAGCCCAGGCTGGAGTGCAGTGGCATGATCTCGGCTCACTGCAACCTCTGCCACCAGTGTTTGAGCAATTCTCTTGCCTCAGCCTCCCGAGTAGCTGGCATGCGCCACCGTGCCCAGCTAATTTTTGTACGTTTAGTAGAGATGGGATTTCACCATTTTGGCCAGGCTGGCCTGACCCCAAGTGATCTGCCCACCTTGGCCTCCCAAAATGCTGGGATTATAGGCATGAGCTACCATACCTGGCCCGCTTTGTGTTACTTTTCATGGCATCTTGATGTATTAATAAAACTAAATATAGAATTATGTGCTAGAGCAGAGACCATTTTATACTAGAATCTAGTCTACAAAGGTTAAGAAAAAACTGGGGTTAAATGAGCAAATTCTATCCAGTCACTTTCTCCACCCCTCCACCCTGACGCTGGGAAAGAGAATCATTTGGTTTTTGGAGCAGCGTCTACTGCCAGCTCATGGAGTACTGTTGCCCGTGGGAGGGTGGTGTGGGAACCGCAGGTCTGAGATAAGCTTGGTCATTTTCACTGGTGGCTCAGAATCATAGAACAGTTGAGATGGAATGAATGCCGGTCATTTAAAACGGTGTACTTTTGAGTTATTTGGGTTCGAAGAGACACACTTAGAGTCAAAAGACTTGGGTTTGATCCCTGCCTCTGTCCCTTTGAATTGCATGACCATGATAGGTCCCCAGAGTGCCCTAGGCTTCCATTTCCTCATTTATGAAATGAAGGGGTTGGCTAAATCGTCTCTCATGTTCCATGTGGCTGTTAAAAAACTCTATGAAATGTATGTCCCTACCAAGAATATTACTGTCCTTGACAACATTAATAATCGAGTGGTCATCTCCTCTGCCTTTGAACAGCTCTAGTCACAAGGGCCACTTGCCTCCCCTGGTGGCGAGCAGTCCACTATGCCAGCTTACGAAAGAAAGGTGGGCTTGGCACTTTCCCGGCCCCCTTTCTAACTCTTTTCTGCTTTCTGATGGCCTCTTTCTGTGTGCCGCTTTCGGACTGTCTAAAGCTCTCTGCTGTGGCACCTCACTAGTCCCACTCCCCTTTCTCTGAGTGATTCATATTCCCAAAATGACCCCTTTTCCTCTCCTAGCCCCAGATTTCTAGAGTGGGCTGATCTCAATTAGATGAGAGATTATCTGGTTAAAGTGATTTCCAGTTAGGTATAAAGGATGACTAGGGTTGTTCAACTACTACTGGATTCCAGTAGCACCCCTCCCCGCAGTTGTGATCACCAAAAATGTCTCTAGGCGTTGCTTGCCAATTGTCCCCTTTGGGATTGGGGTTGGAGAACAGGCAAAATTGCTTGGATTGAGAACCACTGTTCTCTATTGGTAGTTAAATGTCTCATCTCTCTAAAATTAGAGTTCTTTGGTTCTATAATAAAATATACTGTTTCCAAGATATTCTTGTCATTTTGCTTTCTGTTTACCTTCTATCGATTTAACCTGACCTTGGCAGGAGTAACTAAAAAAAAAAAATGGTAAAACACCTGATTCTGCAAAGTTCCTATACCTTAGTGAATTCTCTTTAGGAAGGTCAGATGTGGGTCTTTTTGCAAGATGGGCATCCACTTTTAGGGGAAAGGCTATTGTATCAGTAGCTGATACCTGAGAGCCTCTAGATAATGTGTCAGAATGAACTGAGAGTGAGGAACAGAGGGTCTGATTTGCTTGCCGAGAAACTCCCAACTAGCTTAACGGAGCTGCATTGGACAGTTATAGCCAGCAGAGGTCTCCATCCACTTTTAATTAACTTGTTTTCCCTCTGAGTATTTAAATCTTTCCAAGAAATCCTAAATGCCATGAGCCACTCTGATGCTTCACACTGACATCTTCCTGATAGCTGCTCTCTAGAGACCATTTCTTTCAGATGAAGAAGAAGTAGTGCTTGGCACAGGATTTAAGTCTCCCTAGATGTGATAGAGCCGAAGTTTCTGATTTGGCCCCAGAAATGCGGGGTAGGAGCTTGGTGAGGAAGGTATTGGAGCAACATTTTACAGTTTAGAATTTAGAATCAGAAAGGCTACAATCTGACAGATGTCTGCAGTGGTGAAAGTCTTTGTTGTGACTTGGGAATTTGTGTGTACCAAGGGAGAAAGTCATTCTGCCTGACTAGGAAAGGAAATTAAATTCCCCTCTCGACCTTAGATGTGATAGTAGCAGCCAAAAAGTTAACTATAAGGCTAGAGCCGAATGTAAGTAACAGCTATTGTTAGACTAAGACTTTTGAGGAAAAGTACAACGTGTGTCTCTCGTATCTATTCCTGAAGGCCACCAATGAGCAGTGCTGCCACACGTAGCATTGGACAGACTACTGGGGGCTTATAGGGCTTTTTGTGGGGAAGTTAAAAAACCGTTTCTTAAGTTAGTAGAAGATAGTAGTTGTAACAGTGAAAAGCTGACTTATCAGTTAGCCTTTTATTGTCCTATGAGCTAACAATTAACTAGTTAGTTAATTTATTGAATCCCTAATTTTTTTTTTTCAGGCAGAGATTATAGGAGATAATAAAAAATCTGTGATCCCCATTCACAAATGGCTAATAGTAGTGTTGGGGATATATGGGTATAAGCATAAAGAAAGTTGAGAAGAGGATGTCAGTTTTTCTGTGTACATGAGGGGTCTGAAATAGAAGAGAGAAGGTTGAGGCTAAAGATGTCAGGATGGATTTATTGGAGCGGTAGAATTTGAGGTAGGCCTTGAGATGGGAGTTCCATCAGCCGTCTGTCTTATGTTGGAAGGCAGGCAGAAGTATGCAGCTAAATGTTTTTCTGGAGTCAAATGAAACATTCATATGCCCAGTCTCCCCTGAATCACAAAGAAAAAGTACACAAGCTAAGGTCTTGGAAGGCTGGATAGACACTAGACTGTATCGTTAGAAATGTTTGTGTGGACAGGGAGGAAGGTGTAAATGGATCCCCAGTTTATCTGTTGAGTAGAATTTCCAAACATTCTTTTATTGGTCAGTGGCTCCACCAGCAGTGACCTCTAACCTCAGCCACACTAGGAGGTGGAAGTCAGGAGCCTGCCTTGCCTTTGAACTCTTCTTTGTACTCAATTGACTAGAAGCCTTTGAGGTGGCAGAAACATTCAGCATCTTCTTTTCTCTCTAGCCTTTAACACTTGGGGTGCATTCAAATACCAGTTTCTTTTCAGTTTGTTACACAGATCCATCTCAATGTGCCTTCATATTTTTCTATTAGGCATAACCAAATATTGGTGCTGCAGAGACGCACTGAAGATGTAGCGGGCTGGTTAGGAAACAGACAAAACACTTTCATTTAAGAAAATAAAACCTCTGGACTCTAGTTGGGCCTAGTTCTGATCAAGAATAGAGTAGAAGAGGTCACAGAACAGTAATGTGTACATACACTGAAGTTCATGTGCTTTATAGGAAAGCCCCTCGGGGCATCTTATTTTATCCTGCTTGCATACAATTTCAACACATTGAATTATTTGGTTTCCATGGCCATAGTAGTTTGGAATCCACAGATTTAAAGTGAAGAAAAACTACTAACAGTGAAGGTATCTGAGATGGGTTATCTGCCAATCTGGTATGAAAAAAGAAGATGAGAGTCTCTCTGTGTCACCTACGCTGGAGTGCAGTGGTGCGATCTCGGCTCACTGCAACCTCTGCCTCCAGGGTTCAAGTGATTCTCATGCCTCAGCCTCCTAAGAAGCTGGGATTACAGGCATACGCCACCACTCCCAGGTAATTTTTGTATTTTTAGTAGAGACGAGGTTTTGCTGTGTTGGCCAGGCTGGTTGTGAACTCCTGGCCTCAAGCAATCAGCCCTCCTCGGTCTCCCAAAGTGTTGGGATTACAGGCATGAGCCATTTCGTTGGCTAGAAAAGCTATTTTTAATAAAAAAGAACTCTCAGCATTTTGAATGTAAGGACAGACAGCTTTGCAGGTTTCACTGTATCCTGGGTGTGTCATTGTAAGATGGATGAATTCTTCAATTCAGAGAAGTACATATTTATTTTTCATATTTTGAATTTCTGACATCCAAATAAGTCTTGTCATCAATTTGAACATCAAATGTAGTTTTTGTTTCTTCTCACCATCTGTTATTAATGGGGCATCTTCAAATTGAGGAAATACAGGAATCTTTAAGCTAAGGTTTAATTTTGTTTAGCATATATATTTTTAAGACATTGGATCTTGCATAATATGTTTTATAAAGTTTTCTGTTTAAAATGTTTGTTTTTATTTTTAAACAGTTTGTTATTTGCTTAAAGGCGTAAACCCTCAGATGTCTAGAAACCTTAGCAACCCAGACTGATGTATTATCTGAGGGTTCCCCGTGCTGCTGGCCGGTCTGTTATGTCCATGACAGTTATATAGCTGTCTGTGTCCATTTCTCCCTCATTTCCCACCCCCAGCATACACCAGTTTACAAAGCAGACTCAACAGAGTAGTAAGCTAGGCCATTAGAAGAGTAGTCTGAATTTTTTTATGTGAAGAAACTGAGGATAAAGAGATGTAAAGTAATCCTCCCAAGACCACACAGCATGTGGGGGACAGACAGGCAGCACACTCTGTTCTGCTGCCTACAACTTTGTTCAAACCACAGAGCTGTGTGGCCTGGATTGAGAGTGAAAATCAGGATGAGCTTCCCAACCATTCAAGCTAAGTGCCTATTGAATAGTTTTCCTTGAAAAAGTGGTTGTTTGAGACATTTAGGACTGGACACATCCCTGGAAATATATTATGAGGAATGTGGAAAAAGTTTCACTCTAATTTCCAATATCAGTATTGTAATGTAATGTAATGTCTGCTGTTCTTATCCACCGTGCACCTCCACTGTGAAATTGAGGATTTTAAAAAATGTATATAAACTGGCTCTTGGGGCTTTAAAAAAATGCCAAGTATTCCCTGCTTCTCCTCCTCCCCTCTCCAGTCCTGACATGCCACTCCAGGCTGTGTTTCTTAGTCTCTGCTTTTGTACTTTCTCTTAAACACTACTGGCTGCTTCCCTTAAACAGTGCACATGGACCTGATCCCTGGAGTTCTTCCTGTGAAATAGGCAACCATGGTTCTGATACAAATGGAGGCTCTTTGGCCAATGGGAGAGCCTTGGTGATGGGTGTAATCATTTTGTGGGATATTTTAAATGTCACAATTTTGTTTTCAGTAGCACTCTATATTCTGTTTGAGCTTTCCTATGTATATATATCCCTACTGTGAAGGAAAGCGGTCAATGTGTGTTGTTTGAAACAGGATAAAATAAGGCCTCATTTAATTGGAATGCTTAAGGAAGACCATTTTTATGTGTTTAACTGTTTTTTTCAACTTTGGTATTAAGAACTTTGTTGGAAAAAGACTTTTACCAAGTATCTGATGGGAAGCCAAGAAAAGCATTTTAATAGAACTGTCTCAGATTTACAATGCACTCGGGCCTGTAAATAAATTTTCCTGTCTTTAAGGTTTGGACTGATTTGCAGTTGTTTTGTATAGCTTCTGAGATCTAAATCCTTGCAGTCCAGATGGAGAGACCATAAAGCTACTTTCCCTGGCAGCCTTGGTCTGTCTTGTCTGTGGGCAAATACAATTGAGTAGTATGTGGATCTTAGTCTGTATAGGTCACTCATCTTATTGTGATACCAGTTTTAATTGGTTTAGTGACTTTTCTAAGAGCAGCTCACCTAAGCATTCTCTAAATTTAGGAGAATTAGGGTTCTTAATTTCATAATGCAAGTCAGTTAAATAAATATGAATTAAGGACTTGCTTTGTTCCTAGTATTGTATTGGCATATTGAGGGAGATTTTAAAGAGGGTAGGCACAGATCCTGTCTTTAAGAAAGACCCTCAGGTTGCTGGAAAGAGAATTTTCAGTAATACATAAATTATAAGGCCAGGAGTGCTGTGTATTCAGTTATGCTAAGGAGAGTAAGGAATGACCTCAAGATCAGAGTGGATCAGAAGGTGAAAGGAATCTTGACACTTGGGTAGCCTCACATAAGGAGGGTGAGCCTCCAGGCACCGACTTCTACCAGGAGGTTCTGCAGAAAGACTAGTAGGTAAGAGGAACATCCTGTGGCACAGGCGCAGGAGGCCCGGGAGAGCTTTGAATACCAGCAACAAAGAACTTGGTTGAGAACTGAAGGGAAGGAGGGTAACTAACAAGCGGTGGGTAAGGAAAAGATTTGTGAGGGAAGGGGAAAGCAGTGAGTATTATTGAAGAGATTTAGGAAAGAAATCAAAGAGCTGGAAGGGACCTTAGAAATTATTCAACCCATTCCTTGTATTTTACAAATGGCAAGTAAGCCCTAGAGTTGGAGTAATCTTGAGAATGAATTGTTAGGCGCAGCCTCCTGCTGGAACCTAGGTCTCCTGACTCCCAGTCTGGTGAATTTCTTTTTTTTTTTTTTTTTTTGTATGGTGTACTGCAGTATTTTCCCAACTGATGATAATGATTTGTTAGTAGATCATGGAGTCAATTCAGTGAGTCACAACTGGCTTTTTTTTTTTTTTTTTAAATGAAATATAGGAAACTGTTAGAGAGCTTTATACATAGTAAGGGTAAATCTGTAACTTTGAGTTACAGATAGTTGTTGCATAAAGTATATTTGTGTGTTTCTCACTGTGGGTCCTAGTCCAGAAAGTTTGAAAAATATTGGTACTGGAAAGCCCCATGGGCCTGTGAGTTGGAGAGACCTGAATTTGAATCCTGCTCTGCTGGGTGTGTACCAGTTTTGTACCTTCTGTTTTCTCATCTATAACCTAGAGTTAATAATAGTATGGAGTAGTTGTGTTGATTAAATGAGATCATTGACTCAAAGCATGTAGATTCTGCCCCCCCTGCCCTTGCTCCATGCTGGCAGTCATTTGGGAGAGCTCCTTCTGGGTCAGCATTTGAGTATTAGAAGGAGCCTCCAAAGTATGCAGAGTGGTCTTAAAGAACCACGGTAAGTTATAAGTACGGATGTGTTATGCATTTGCTTCTGGGCTTGGAAACGTAAAAGAGAATTTATTCCTGTGGGTTCTGGTGTACATTTTATATCTTGGCATGGAAGGAGGTTCACTTCTCTGTTTTGCGTGCGTGTGTGTGTGTGTGTGTGTGTGTGTGTATCAGAATGGCTTGTAGGGAGTTAAAAATCAGTGACACTTTAGCTGACTTTTTTTTTTTTTTTTAATTCAGGCACATTTAGATAAAGTGTTATTGCTCTGTTTCCCCTTTCCAATGGGAGGAAGAATTATACTGAGCCTTTCCCGCTTTTTCTAATCTGTTCTTTGCCATATCATAATTTTATCCATCTTTAATTTAAAAAACATACAGAGGAAAGTTAAAATCAGAATAGATGTTAATTGGTAAACAGCTGAGGAACTACAGTCTACTGAGTATAAACGAAAAGGAAATTTTTATGTGAATTAAAGAGGACTGGTCACATACCTTTTAGAAATAGCTGTTCAAATCCTGTTGAAAGGAGAATGAGTTCTGATATCTGATTTTCATGGTGCTCTCTGCTTCTTCACTTTTCCTCTTTTCCCCATTCTGCTGCCTCTGCCTCCCTTCCCCCACTTCTTTCTAGCCAGCTCCATCCCATATTGGAAATCCCACTAGAGAGGCGAGACGAGCTTCATCCCCATCATATAGGGGCCAGGGGCTAAAGCACTCCCATAAATCTGCAGCTCATTTTAATGCCACGTTAAAACAGTGTGAGCGGCTGGTTTCCGTGGCCCCTGCCCTTTTCTTTATGGGCTTCTTTGGCTCTTCTTTATAAAGAGGCCCCGTGGAGTCATTTTAAAGTCCTTATCAGTTTGCTGACAGCTATATGGGCCTTTCTGCTGAGTCCAGGAGCTCAGGCAGGCGTGTGAAACTTCTGATATTAAAATTGAAGAAAAATGCCAGGCAGAAGGGATTGGGTGGTGGGGCAGTGATATGGAGGTGAAAGACTAGCAAAATAATTAACCTTTGCAGGTCCAGAACCTTGCCGTTGGCCATTGGTAGGGGCAGGGCAAGGAGGGTTAGGCAAAAGAGGGTTTTCCAAGGGCTTTTATTTTTATCCCAAGATTAGAAATGCCGTTCCACTGGCAGTTTGTGCTTTCATGGTTTAGCAAGTGAGTTGGGCAACTCTGAAGGGTTAGGGTGGCCAGGTTTGCAATGAATTTTTTCCCTAAAGTCAGTCTGACTGGCTGGACCTCTGCTCGCATGTCTTTGCCAGCTCCAGCCTGCTGTCTCTGCCTCCACAGCGTCACCGTTATCAAATTTAAAGGGACTTTCATCAGTCTGCTTTGCTGCCCCTTTTAGACCAGACTGTTAACCCTCAATAATCCTCCCAGAGAGCTTCATGGAAACACCACGTCTTCCATAAATGTCAGCCTGTGATGCTTGGCCCTTTTTATCCTCTCCATTGTAGAGAAGTAGACTAGAGGCTGCTCCTCCCTCTATCTTACCACTTTTCCTTTCTTTCTTTGCTGGAATACTGCAGCAGACAGCTGAGGGGAAGGAAAAACCATTACTTGGATCAAGGCCAGCCAGTGGTTTGATGAGAGCTTCAAAATCTTTGGCATCTCCTGCCCAGAGTGTTTTTCCAGGCATTTTAAAAAGAGCATCCTTACCCTCCTTCTCTTTTAAACCTTCCAACTTTGACTTCCAAAGGGGGAGGGACGGGTAGAATAAGCCCTCAGAATGTACTTTGTATCTTCCTGCTCTTCCTCTAACTAAAGCTTTTAGGAAGAGGTTAGCAGTGATAAGCAAAATCCAATGGGCATATATATTTTTAACTACTCTGTACAGCTTTCTGGCACAAACACATTATTTTTCCTTTTTCAAGTGGACATGAGCAGTTTTGCAAGTGTGTTCAATTTAAAATAGTCATTTAACTTGAGGTTGAGGCAAAAGCAAGGAATTTTTGTTGTAAGTTAGTCAAACATATATAGCTGTTGATCTTGGATTGTCACTGAACAAATAATAAAATATACTGATTCATTTTATTACTTGTGTAGCTCCTGTGGGGAAGAATACAGTCATCCCTTAGTGTTCGTGGGGGATTGGTTCCAGGACCTCCCACAGGTACCAGAATTCAAGGATGCTCAAGTTTCTGCTATAAAGTGGCGTAGTATTTGCATATGACCTATGTACATCCTCTCTTATACTTCAAATTATCCCTAGATTATTAATACTTCCTAATACAATGTAAATGCTCTGCAGGTAGTTATCATACTCCATTGTTTAAGGAATAAATGACAGGAAGAAACGTTTATATTTGTTCAGTACAGGCGCAGTTTTTTCCTGAATAGTTTTGATCTGTGATTGGTTGAATCCATGGAGGTGGAACCACGGTTACAGAACCACAGATACGAGGGACCAACTGTAATTGGTACAAAAACCAAATGAGTGGTAAAACAAAACAAAATGCCCCTAACTTCAAAGTGGCAGAATCACGTCTTCATACTTTTCTGATGACCAAGTTGATATTATCTAATTAGTTAAGTTTAATTTAGGGCAGTGAACTGGGTGTTATTGTTTATAGTGTATTTTTAACCAGCTAAATAATTTTTAAGTATATTGGAAGTTGTCAGCAAATTTATGATCATGAACAATCTTCATTCCACAGCCTTTTGAAGAGGGTGGGTGAAATGGTCACAGTTTCCTCCTTGGGCGTTTATTGGAGAATTGTCTCTAAAGTTAACCGTCAGTTTAATCCCTTGTAATGAGTCCCCAATACGGGGTATTGCTTTAGGAAATAGCCCCTCTAATGAAAGTGTTAAATATTAATTTGCAGCCTGTAAAGGACTCAGAATTGTCTGAGTCCTTGGGGCTGGTGTCCCACAGGGTGGGACGATTTGACAAGTATTTCCAAGAAATGAGTGCTCATTACAGGAAGTGCAGTGCAGGTTTATGAATTCATGCTATACCTACTTAGACAAATAGCTAGGTGTACAATACAATCACTTGTAAATTATCAGGTGTCAATATGTTTGGTAGAGAACTCACTGTTTCAAATATTGAAATAAGGGTTAAACTGATTTAATAAGTCATTTAACTGATAAAGTAAGTCACTTTGTCTATTTGCTCGATTTAGTATGTTGATGACTAACATGCTACCAATATTGGCAACAATGGAAACATAGGATTTCTGTCTCTATAAATATTAAAATAACTTATATACTTATGTGTATTCTGTCTCCTTTAGCATTGCAGAGGCTGAGAGAATTTGGAGTTGCCTGATTATTTTTGGCATGGCATAATTTATAGTTTTATAGTAGCACAATTCATCTTATAATTCTGTGCTACTGTTCTTGGGAATGTAAGACAACAGTCACATATATTTATTTCATTGTCTTCACTCATAGTACAGAAGTAGCTCCCTGTAAGCCATTTCTGGCAATGTAGTTATTTTTCTGCTGATAACTTCAAGGCTAATTTGTTATATTGAAATGGCTGCTTACTGCCCATTTTGATAAGGACTTTAATAGTAGGAAAACAGTTTGCTTGTTCTTTCAGATTCCAGTACTTTCTTATGAAGAGGACCAAGTGGTTTCTTTCCAAGTCTTTGAAGTCTATATTGAAGTGTTTTTAAGTTTCACGTTAATTTGATTAGGATTTAATGATCTATAGACGTATGATTTATATTTTAGAAAGACCTTTGAGATTTTCTTTGGTTTTAAGCTGCAGACTATGGTTGAGGGCAGCAGTGTAGTATTTTGGCATTTGATGGTAATGAGGAGACCTAGGATACACTGACGGGTCTGAGTAACATGCTCAAGGACTCTGAAGCAGTGTATAGAGAGTATCTACTGAAGGGAGTAGTACCGAGCCTACTCCCTTCAGCTTAGAATAACTCCAAATCATGATTCCCCCGAATCTCTTTGCCTAGCAAGCTGTAAATGACTTCACATATGATATATCAGTAAGTATAATCTTTAGAAATATTTTATTTATTTATTTACTTTAATTTTTTGAGGCAGAGTCTTACTCTGTTGCCTAGGCTGGAGTGCAGTGGTGTGACCTTGGCTCACTGCAACCTCTGCCTCCCAGGTTCAGGTGATTCTCCTGCCTCAGCCTCCCGAGTGGCTAGAATTACAGGTGTGCACCACTATACCTGGCTAATTTTTGTATTTTTAGTAGAGATGAGGTTTCACTATGTTGACCAGGGTGGTCTTGAACACCTGACTTCAGGAGATCCGCCCACCTCAGCCTCTCAGAGTGCTGGGATTACAGGAATGAGCCATTGCGCCTGGCTTGGAAATACTTGTAGATTAGAAACTATAGAAGAGAAGAAATTCAACTGTCTAATCACCTACTCTAGCAATTTATAACTGTGAGATTTACAAATTGCTAGAGCAGGTGATTAGAGGGATAGAATTCCCTGGGGGAATTTTCAAACTTCACATACCACTCCTACTCCCACTCTTATAGGCTTTCCGGGCTGGGGGCTTGAGACATGAATCTATCTTGAGAGTCCCTGCCATAACAAACCACAGTTACTCCTATTCATAGGTGTTTGTCATCCTTCAGGTAAGAAGGGACAAGGAGAAAAAGTGAGAGCCACTGACATCGCAAGTATAGCTCCCTCTTTTCAAGAGTCCCGATTTGGGGAACATACACTGGGGTCTTCCCTCAGAATCACCGTCAGAGCTTATCTCTATAACCCTTCATCAGAAGATGGGGCTTTCCACTAGCAAGCAGTTTAGAGAGGACTCATGTGCCTGTGGTCAGGTGCAACAGTGATATATGGTATATGGGACTCACACGATTCTCAATGTCTTTTTTCTGGGAATGTGTAGTAATAATAGTGGAAAGGGCTGCTGTGCCACCTGACTGATGAGTTAGTATTCATGGCCAAAAGGAAAACCTGCCAGAGAGTGTCTCCTTGGCGTTCTGTGGAATCGTTGCTCTGTGGGAAAGAAAATAGAGAACATCCCCCTAACATGGCTGTCATGGCAGCAGCATCGGGGATGAAGTAAGGTTTCATTTCTGCCCTCTTAGTCCCTTCATGTGTTGTGTTTGTGTGTGTGTTTTCATTAAAAGGGGCAGGTTTTTCAAGTGTGCCTGGTTGGAGTGAGGCTTGTTTTATATTTGGTTTCTCTAATCAAACAAACTTAAGCTTTCTTTCTCCTGGTTTTAGTATAGCAAACATGGGAAATCTTGCCCCAGGCAGATTCCTTTATAGCTAGTTGACCCAAGTTGTGCTCTTACTTATTTATTTTTGATGACACATCTTGATTAAAGGTTTCCAATCCACCTTTCAGCTCCCCCGTGGAACCAGCCAGGAGAGAGAACTGGTGGGCTGCTTATCACCCAACAAGCTCCCTGGTCTGGTCTGGGGAACAGTGGGATTCACAGGCATGGGTGACTTAGAAAACTGGGCCCAGCAGAAATGAACCTCTAGTCTCTTTGCTGAGAAGGCTTGACCAAACACAGTTTTATTGGTCAGTGGCTCCTGCTTTAGTAACCTTTCGCCCCTATGGCTCTTGGAGGTGCAAGCCACTGGCCGGCCTTGCCTTTGAACTCCTCATGGCTCCTGCCACCTCAAAGGCTCCCAGTCAGAGGCTTGTGTTTTGCTAGGGACCTCACCTCCCAGCAGGGTTTCAGCAGTTGGGAAAACCGATCCACCCTTAGAACACTGACATATTTGAAGGTGATACCCCTGAGATTTGAAACCTAGGGCTTTCTATTTCAGGAGCTGTCTGTCACACGCCAAGAAACATGACTCAGGCTTCCCCTTTTCCCTTCTTGACCCCTTCTTGTTTCCCAGAGGACAGGAGGTCATAACATGGGAGACTTCTCTCAGAGTATTCATGAAGTCCGCTCTTACTGTCAAGCTGTTTTCACCCCTTATTCTTCTAACTTTCCCTAAGTAGCATTTATTTCGAAAGTAAGTTTTTTTGTTTGTTTTTGATTTTTTTTTTATAGGGCAAAAGCGTACAAATGACAAGCATCTTTGGTGTTTGGGAACGTAGTGGTGAAGATGGTTTAGTGAGTGTCATGAATCTGTGTGCTCAATCCTAAGCTTTCAGATCACAGAAGTCCTAGTTATAAGAGAGCCCAGCTGTGGTTTTCTTTGCCTTCTTGATTCCATTCCATCTTCAGAAAAAACTAGATTTTGCAGGAAGATGTAGAAATAGCATGGATTGTCCTCCCACATCTGCTTGGGTTCTTGCCTGAGGAGCAGAAGTGAAAACTTTTGGTATTTAGAGGCAAATCGAGCTATCGCTATTAAATGACTTCAGTATAGCTTCTTTGGCAAGAAATCAGACATCTCATTCTAAAAACATTGAGTAGAAAAATGCCTCTTCTACTTATGAAGCCTTTAGCATAGAAAAGGAACAAATAATACCCATTGAAGTCTTTGCTTTTTTGCAATTCAAATAGAATATTATTGATGATATTATAATACTACCTTTAGCAGAAAGGACAGTCTGGCAAGGTCTCTTTCTGCCTTAAAGCAAAGTTTAAGTTTTTAGAAGAGTTATCAAAAGGGTTAGGCCTATATCTACTGTTGTCTTTTTCTGTGGTCATGGGTGTTTTCATGAGATAGGGTCATGAGCTCAGGTTTCACAGTTTGCAAAGGGAAGGGCCACATTTTACGTTAGTTAACATAGTTAACATTTATGCTAACTGCTGTGTCTGGTACTGTGCTGGGAGCTTCCTCATGAAAACCTGATAGGTAGCTATTATTCTCATTTTTGTAAAGGAGGAAAGTGGACCTTAGAGACTGAATAGATGGCTTGAGGTTACAAAGCTCAGGTGACAGACTCGAGATTGGCATATGACTAAAAAGTATGAACTTTATTTATAAAGCTCGATTTTTCCCCCTTGTTTAGAGTACTCTTGAGCTATTATAATCATCTAAAATATTTGTAAAATGCCTACGTTGGGTAATATACTGTACACAAGTTAGAGTTGTACAAGCTATAGTTCTTGTTCTCAAGTGGCCAATGTTTTTGAAGGAAGAGGTATGTGCTGTCGATTCGTGTCAATATGAGTTTGCTAGAGCTGCTGTAACAAAATACCACAGACGGGTGGCTTAAACAACAGAAATCTATTTCTTACGGTTCTGGAGGCTGGAAGCCCAACATCAAGGAGTCAGCAGGGAAGGTTTCCTCTGAGGCTTCTCTGCTTGGCCCGCCAAGGGCTGCCCTCTTGCTGCATCTTCACACATCATCCCTCCATGCTCATGTACCTCTGGTGTCACTCTGTGTGTCCAACTTCCTCCCCTTTAAGAACACCAGATTGGATCAGGGCCCATCTTAACAGCCTCATTTTCACTTAATCATCTCTTTGAAAAGGCCCTTTCTCTAAATACAGTTACATTTTGAGGGGGTGAGAATGTCAACATGTGAATTTGGGGTACACAATTCAGCCCAGCCCCAGGTCTGTATAAGCATAAGAGCCAAAGTCAGTAGCCTGAGAAAGCGTTTTGCTTCTGACTGGAGTGACCGCTAAGGTGTTTTCTCCTAACTCCATTCTCAACTCCTTTTCAAGTGTAAGCGGTAGTCATGGTGTAAGGCCAGACGGGGTAGGAGCCTGGGAAGAGGCGTGCTTTTACTACCACTTATTCCATTTCAAGTTGAAACACTGAGAATTGGCCTGTTGGGCTCAACTCAGAATTTGTGAGGCAACTCTGCCCTGGATACCTCATCTCCAAGGTAGGACTGGTACTCATGCTTCCCTATCACCACAGGATAAGTTAGATTCTTAAAATAGTCTATTAAGCCTGATAAATGCTCAGTTTTGTTTTGTTTTGTGGTATCAGTGGAAAGATTCTTGGAGGTAAATTTTTTTTTTATCGAACTTTTGCATATCACAGTTTATGTTTTCATTCCAGAAAGGGAAGGTTGAAGGTTCAGGATTCTACACTAGATTGAGAGCTTCAGTCCTTGAACAAATGCTTGAGAATTTTAAAAGGATTTAGTAATACAGAAAACCTCTTGTAATAAAAGCAATTCTTCATTTTTACGCTTATGTCATTCAAGATGGTTGATTTGGGGGATGAGAGGACAGAAGGGTGGCAGAAGAAATAGATTTATGAAAATAACATATTTCTGTCCCTAAAGAGAGATTGTTAATTTATCCTTGTAACATTGCATGCCTGCCTTTTGTTGCCTCACCTAGAAGCATCAGCTAGATCAACCCACCCCAGCACATATTTGTACACCCTGGTTCTCTGGATCAGCCCAGTTGATGGAGTGTTAATGTAGTAGCAAATTGTAATAAAGAAGAAATCTTTTCAGCAATTTTTTTAAAATTTTAGAATCATCATCTCCTTGGCCCAGATAGAGTCATGGCCTTCCCTACCTCTTTCGTATATTTTTCAGAGCTTTGGATTCTCCTTGACTAGTAGGCAGGGCACAAAGTGTTTAGAAGATTAAGGAGACACAGAGGCTTCTGAGTTTATCTTCTGTAAAATATGTAAATAATTTTTTCTGTTGTTTTGATCCATTGATCGACTAGTAAAGCAGAGTTTTCTAATACCACAGTTCTTTAATAGCAGCCATATTATATGCATTAATTATAAATGGGCTAGGAAGATATCTGTTTTTTTTTTTAATTGGGCGTTTTCCCCCTTATACTCTGCATTGCCTTTGTTTTTTTTGTTTGTTTGTTTTGTTTTTGGTAGCAAATTTGTTGGCATAATTGGGGCATTTAACATTTAAAACTTTTGGACCTGAGAGAGGAGGTTTACCTTTAATGAAGTGTTAGTTTCTTTTATCCAGCAGCAAGTTACTATTTTTAGGTGCTGTGGGATCCTCCCTATCTCCAAGGAAGTAACTCTCAAGGGAATCGTAAGCTGAGCATCACGCTTGGAGCAAGGCACGTTGGAGGACCAACAGTGGCATGAGAGTTACCGGGACGGCAGTACCAACAGTGGCATGAGAGTTAGCGGGACGGCAGTGCCAACAGTGGCATGAGAGTTAGTGGGACGGCAGTCGTGTGCATCTGTTTCCATCCTGTCCTTTTCAAGATTCTTAGTACATGCCTTTGGACAAGTCCCTTAGCTTTCAATGTCTCCATTTCATCATCTGTTTGTTTTTCTATTCTCTAGTAAGGACTAACTCCCAACTGTGTTACAATAAAAGAAATCAAGGTAGAAAGAGACCGGGGTGAACGTGGGTATTACGTTACCTAGACAACTACTCCCTAAATGTTGTTGAGGAAACTTCTTGGTTATTGTTATTCTCAGAAGGGTCTTCCAACATCACTTGAGATAGACACATAACAGTCCTTGCCACTGTGTTGGGTCAGAGGTTAAATGCCTCTCTTAAATTAGCCAAGAGCACATAGGACTATGGCTGAGAAAGGGAGGCTTCTGGAAAAATTGAACTTTGTAGAGCATTAGGAGTCTTGAAGTCACCGATTGATTCTTTTAGGAATCTGTGCAGGACCGCAGCCCAGCACATGCCCCAGTGTTACCCAAGGTCAATCAGGAAGTCTAGAGAAAAGCAGGACCAGTAAACCCCCATGAACCTGTCAGTTACTCAATTTTCTCATCATAAAATAGGGATAATTTCCTTGGGTTGTGACGATTCAGTAAATTAATACAGGTAAAATACTTAAAACACTGCCCAGTACAAAGTAAGTGCCTAATTTAATCAACAGATATTTACTGAGCGCCTGCTTTGTTCAGGTACAATTCTCAGTCCTATAGATGCCGCAGTTAACAAAACAGACACAAATCTCTGCCTGCTTGGAACCTCCATTCCTCTGGGGGAACAGGTGTTAGATGATGCTGATGGTGATGATAGTGAGCATCATCATTATCTGGGGTCACAGATGTTAGAAGCAGGAACAGGTGTTAGATGATGCTGATGGTGATGATGGTGAGCATTGTCATTATCTGAGGTCACAGATGTTAGAAGCAGAACGGAACAGCGTTAGATGATGCTGATGGTGATGATGGTGAGCATCGTCATTATCTGAGGTCACAGATGTTAGAAGCAGAATGAACTGTGAGCATTAAGTTCACTTTTTCACCCTTTCTCCAGGGGTGTTTGTCTTTTACACTGAGGTAAATATGTTTTTTGGGAAATTCCTGTGCTCAAGATGGTTTTTAGGTGGCTCATCTTCCCTTTTTTTTCTGTGTTCTTTCTAATTGCAAATTTACTTGTCTATTCCAAACTCCATGGCATAACTTAGAGAAAGACAAGAGTTTGGGGTTGGGTGTAGTGGCTCAGGCCTATAATCCCAGCACTTTGGGAGGCTGAAGCAACAGGATCACTTGAACCCAGGAACTCAAGACCAGCCTGGGCAACACAGCAAGACCCCATCTCTACGGGGGCGGGGAGGGGCGGAAAAAAACAACTTATCTCAGTGTGGTGGTGCATGCCTGTAATCTCAGCTACTCGAAAGGCCGAGGTGGGAGGATTGCTTGAACCTGGGAAATGGAGGCTGCAGTGAGCTGTAACTGTGCCACTGCACTTCAGCCTGGGTAACAGAGCAAGACCCTGTCTCAAAAACAAATGGAGTTTGGAATCCCCATTTTTCATTTGCCTCTCTTTGTCCCATGTTCTAGCTCTTTTTTCTGTATCCTTTCTCTGATGATAACAGGTTTTTAAACTCTTTATAGGAATCAATTATGTAATCCAATGCCATATAAGCTTGTAAAGAGCTTATAAATACATATTGGATCTTGAAAATAAAACCTTGTCTAAAAACTCTTGTGAACTTACGTGAGTACACTATTTTGATATCAGAAAGTATTATCTTGGATTTAATCATTTAGACCTCTTACCTACCTTTTTGTCATTATTAACGAATATATATTTTAGCCATTTTCTCTGGTGGAACTAACTGCATGTTAATTCTTTAATTACCCCCCATAAATATAAATACTGAGACTGGAGATGAAAGGAAGTAATCTGCTTCGAAATGGATGACATGTGCTTATATATGGGCCTTCGGGAATTTTCCAGGCCACCCTGTTTGAGAATAGGATTTGAGTGTTGGTCCATGTATTTTCTTGTTTTTCTAACCTTTGAGTGACTCATAGTTTTGCATGTAATAATAGATCTAGAACTCCGCAAAATTAAACTACACAAAGAGGAAATTGTTGTATATTCAACTTTTCACATGTGGATGGGACTGCTGCTGATGTTGAGAGTTCTTCAAAAATTCTTTGGAACATGCTAGGGAAACATGGCCTGGCAGACTATATAGAGCCTTTTTTATCTCAGCACCAGTGAAATGGGATTAAACTGGAGGAGGTTAAGAAATGGTTAACAAAAATGCTAGGAGTGGAGAAAGTTAGATTTAAGCGAGCAGGATCTTTGTAGCTAACCAAGAGGTAAGGTCCTGAGCAAATTGTCAAAATCCTGAGAAGGGTGAAAGAGAGAAATAAGGTCCATTTAATATGGCACAGAGTTTCATAATTGTGTTTGTTCGTTAGTATTTAAACTTTTTTTTCCTTGTCACTACATATCTGCCAACTGAATAGAGACTATTTTAAAAAAGACAAAACCACGATAATAAAAAACCCACTGTGGATTCTACATTCTTATATAGTTTTTTTAGAAGGATGGAAATGTGGGATAAGATAAAAAGAAAATTGAGATTAAATCCTAGGAGAGATTAATTCCTAGCAAGAATTATTGGGCTCTATAGGAGATTCTGGGAAGAAAGGAAGTACGTGTTCACTAAGGTGTGATGCACTGGATCTTGCACTGGGCAGTGGCTACATTTAAAATGGTTCTCAGCTGTTCCTCTGGAACAACACAGCTTAAAATAGAGTCTGGTCAAGCCAAGTCTGGTCTTGCCTTGCTGCTGCTGAGAAAAATTAATTGTGATGTTAAAGATAGAGTTCTCTCTCCTTAATCCATTTCTGATTTTTTGGGACACATGGGCCTTACTCTAGAGGAAATTCAGGATCCTAGTGTAAAGAAGCTGTAAGAATCCACTGACCAATTATACGACAGCTGTAGTATTTATGGGTGGGTTTCTTGAGTCCCTGCCCACAGGGGAGAGCTAGTAAATTTTGCTTAACATTGTGTGCCACGCATCAGAGAGTTTTTGGTCTGTCTGGGAAGGTAAGTTTTTTCTTCCATAGAATTACAATGGGGCAGAGAATAGATGCTGATTGTTGTGAAAAATTAAGTGTCAGATGAATTAGAAAAGAATTGAAGCTAGTTTAAAGGAAGAGATGAACAATAAAGTACAGATAGGATTTTTTTTAATTAATAAACTTTAGATTTCTTTAGAGCAGTTTTAGGTTCACAGCAAAATTGAGCAGAAACTACTCAAAGAGTTTCTGTATACCTCCCATCCTCATAGTTGCCCAATGTACTCCACTATTTACATTGAACACCACAGTGGTACATTTCTTACAGTTCATGAACCTACACTGGCACATCATTATCACATGAAGTCCATTATTTATGTTAGGGTTCACTCTTGGTATTTTACACTGTATGGGTTTGGACAAAAATGTATCTACCATTGTAATATACAGAATAGTTTCATTGCCCTAAAAGTCCTCTATGCTCTACCTATTAATTGCTCCCTTCTTCCATCTCTTGGAAACTACTGATCTTTTTACTGTCTCTGTAGTTTTGCCTTTTTTTGAAGTCATATAGTTGAAATCATACAGTATGTAGCCCCTTCAGTTTAGCTTCTTTTACTTAATAATATGCATTTGAGTTTCCTCCGTGTGTCTTCATGGCTTGGTAGCTCATTTCTTTTCAGGGCTAAATAATATTCCATTGTCTGGATGTACTATGGTTTATTTGTTTAGCTCCTGAAGGGCATCTTGACTCTTTCCATGTTTTGTATATGAATAAAGCTGCCATAAACATATGTGTATAGGTTTTTGAGTAGACATAAGTTTTCCATGCATTTGGGTAAATGTCAGGAAGCACAACTGCTGGCTTGCATGGTAAGAATACATTTAGTTTTGTAGGAACCTGGCAAACTATCTTCCAAAGTGGCTGTACCACTTTGCATTCCCACCCAGAATGAATGAGAGTTCCTGTTGCCCTGCATCGTCACCAACATTTGGTGTTCTCAGTGCTTTGGATTTTGGCCACTCTAATAGGTATGTATTTGTATCTTATTGTTGTTTCAATTTATAATTCCTTAATGATATGTGATATTGAACGTCTTTTCATGTACTTACTTGCCATCTATATATGTTCTTGGTAAGGTTTCTGTTCAGGTCTTTTGCCATTTTTTAATCTGGTTGTTCACTTTCTTATTGTAGAGTTTTATGAGTATTTTGTTTATTTTGGATAACAGTCCTTTATTAGATGTGTCTTTTGCAAATGTTTTCTCCCAGCCTGCGGCTTATCTTCTCATTCTCTTGACATTATTTGTGGCACATCAGGAGAGTTTAATATTAATGAAGTCCAGCTTATTTGTTATTTATTTCATCGATTATACCTATGGTATTGTACCTAAAAAGAAGTCATTGCCATACCAAGGCCATCTAGGTTTTCTCCTATGTTATCATCTAGGATTTTTATAGTTTGTTTTTGTTTTTTTTTTTTTTGTTTTTTTTTTTTTGAGACACAGTCTTGTTCTGTCACCTAGGCTGGAGTGCAGTGGTGTGATCTCAGCTCACTGCAGGCTCCTCCTCCCGGGTTCAAGCAATTCTTATGCCTCAGCCTCCTGAGCAGCTAGAACTACGGGCGCATACCACCATGCCTGGCTAATTTTTGTATTTTTAGTAGAGACGGGGTTTCACTGTGTTGGCCAGGCTGGTCTTGAACTCCTGACGTCAGGTAATCTGCCCGCCTTGGCTTCCCAAAGTGCTAGGATTACAGGCATGAGTCACTGCACCTGGCAAGAGTTTTATAATTTTATGTTTTGTATTTAAGTCAGTGATCCATTATGAGTTAATTTTTTTGAAGGGTGTAAAATCTGTCTAGATTTATTTTTTTTTGCATGTAGATATCCAGTTGTTTCAGCACCATTTGTTGAAAGACTATCTTTTCTTCATACGTATTATTTTTGCTCCTTTGTCAAAGATCATTTTAGTATATTTATGTATGTCTATTTCTGGCTTCTCTATTCTGTTCTGTTGATCTAGTAGTCTAATTTTTCACCAATATCACACTATCTTGACTTTAGCTTTATTGTAAGTTTTGGAATCTGGTAGTCTCAGTCTTCTGATTTTGTTCTTCAATACCGAGTTGCCTATTCTGGACCGTTACCTCTCCATACAACTTTAGATTCAGTTTGTTGATAGCCACAAAATAACTCTCTGGGATTTTGACTGAAATTTTGTTGAATATATAATTCAAGTTGGGAAGAACTGACATCTTGACAATATCAAGTCCTCCTAGCTAGGAATTTAGAATATCTCTCCATTTATTTAGTTATTTGATATATTTCATCCAAGTTTTATACTTTTACTCTTACAGATCTTATACATATTTTGTTAGATTTATACTTAAGTATTTCATTATTTTCAATGCTAATGTAAATGGTAATGTGTTTTACATTTCAAATTCCACTTATTCATTACTAGTATATAGGTAAGAGATCGATTTTTGTATATTACACTTATATCCTGTCATCTTGCTGTAATTGCTTATTAGTTTAAGTTTTTTTGTTGATTTTGTTGGATTCTCTATATAGACAATCATGTTATCTGTGAACAAAGACAGTTTTATTTCTTTTTTCCCAATCTATATACCTTTTACTTTTTTTTTTCCTTGACTTACTGCATTAGCTAGGACTTTCAGTATGGTGTTGAAAAGGAGTGTGAGAGGGGACATCTTTGCGTTGTTCCTGGTCTGAGTGGAAAAGCTTTGAATATTTCATCATTAAGTATGATAGAAGCAGTAGGAATTTTTATAGATATTCTTTATCAGGTAGAGGAAATTTCTTTCTTTTCCTAGTTTGCTGAGAGTTTTTATCATGAGTAAGTATTGGATTTTGTCAAATGCTTTTTCTGTATCCATTGGTGTGCTCATAGATTTTTCCTGTTTAGCTTGTTGATGTGTTGGATTAATTAACTGATCTTTGAATGCTGAACCAGCCTTGCATACCTGGGATAAATCTCACTTGGTCAAGATGCACGTTGTTGGATTTGAGTACTTTTTTTTTTTTTTTTTAGAATTTTTTTCTTCTATTTTCATGAGAGAGATTGAGCTGCAGTTTTCTGGTTTTTTTTTTAAATTAAAAAGTTTTATGTGTACATAGGAGGTATATATATTTATGGGGTACGTGAGAAAATTTTGTTACAGGCACATAATGTGTAATTATCACATTAAGGAAAATGGGGTATCTATCCCCTCAAGTATTTGTTATTTGTTTGTTACAAATATTCCAAGTATAGTCTTTTAGTCATTTTGAGATGTGCCATAAATTATTGTTGACTATAGTCACTCTGTTGTGCTGTCAAATACTATATCTTATTTATTCTATCTAACTATATTTTTGTACCCATTAACGGTCTCTTCTTACCCAATCCCTACCCTTCCCAGCCTCTGGTGATCATCTTTCTACTCTCTATCTCTGTGAGTTCAGTTGTTTTAATTTTTAGCTCCCACAAATGAGTGAGAACATGCCAAGTTTGTCTTTCTGTGCCTGGCTTATTTCACTTAACATAATGACCTCCAGTTCCATCCATGTTGCAAATGACAGGATCTCATTCTTTTTATGACTGAATAGTACTCCATTGTGTATATGTACCACCTTTTCTTTATTCATTCATTTGTTGATGGACACTTAGGTTGCTTCCAAATCTTGGCTATTATGAAATAGTGCTGTTATAAACATGGGAGTATAGATATCTCTTTGATGTACTGATTTCCTTTCTTTTGGTATATACCTAGCAATGGGATTTCCAGATCATAGTTTAGTTCTATTTTTAGTTTTCTGAGGACCCTCCATACTGTTCTCCGTGGATGCTATACCAATTTACATTTCCACCAAAACTGTATGAGGGTTCCATTTTCTCTGCATCCTCACCAGCATTCATTATTGCGTGTCTTTTGGTTAAAAGCCATTTTAACTAGGAGATGATATATCATTATAGTCTTGATTTGCATTTCTCTAATGATCAGTGGTGTTGAGCACCTTTTCATGTCATGTAACAACATGACTTAATTTTGCCCATTTTTAAATCAGATTTTTTTTCCCTATTGAGTTGTTGGAGCTCCTTATATATTCTGGTTATTAATCCCTTGTCAGATGGATAGTTTACAGATATTTTCTCCCATTCTCTTGGTTGTCTCTTCACTTTGCTGATTGTTTCCTTTGCTGTGCAGAGCTTTTTAACTCTGTGATACCATTTGCCCATTTGGTTGCCTGTGCTTTGGGGTCATTACTCAAGAGATCTTTGCCCAGACCAATGTCCCGGACAGTTTCCCTAGTGTTTTCTTGGAATAGTTTCATAGTTTGAGGTCTGAGATTTAAGTCTTCAATCCATTTTGATTTGATTTTTGTATATAGTGAGAGATAGGTATGTAGTTTCATTCTTATTCATTCCATGTTATTATTGATAAGTTAAGGACTTATTCCTGCCATTTTATTTGTTTCCTGGTTGTTTTGTGATCTTCTTATTTTTCCTTGCTTCTGTCCTGTCTTCCTTTTTGTGAAGGTGATTTTCTCATTTTAATTTCTGGCTTTCTATTTTTTGTGTATCTGTTGCAATTTTTTTTTAATTTGAGGTTACCATGAGACTTATAAATAACATTTTATGATCCATCATTTTAACCTGATGACAACTTAACACTGATTGCAAAACAAGCTAACAAGTAAAGAGAAAAGTAACGAAAACTCTACACTTAATTTCACTCGTTCCCACCTATTATCATTTTGTTTTTATTTATATTTTATGATACTGCCTATGTCTTGAAAAACTGTTGTAGTTATTTTTGATAGGTTCATCTTTTAGTCTTTCTACACAATATATGAATAGTTTACACACCATAATTACAGTGTTATAATATGCTGTGTGTGTCTGTGTACTTACTATTTCCTGTGAGTTTTGTGCCTTCAGATGATTTCTTATTGCTTGTTAACATCCTTTTCTTTCAGATTGAAGAACTCTTTAGCATTTCTTATAGGACAGGTCTAAGTGTTGATGAAATCCCTCAGCCTTTGTTTGTCTGGGAAAGTAGTCCTCCTTTACGTTTGAAGAACAGTTTTGCCAGATATACTATTCCAGGGTAAATCTGGAATGAAGGTTTTTTCCTTTCGCACTTCAAATATGTCATGTCACTTTCTCTTGGCCTGTAAGGTTTACACGAAAAGTCTGCTGCTACATGTATTGGAGCTCCTTTATATGTTGTTTCTTTTCTCTTGCTGCTTTTAGGATCCTTCCGTTTTTCTTGACCTTTGGGGGTTTGATTATTAAATGCCTTGAGATAGTCTTCTTTAGGGTTAAATCTGCTTGCTGTTCTATAACCTTCTTATACTTGAATATTGATATCTTTCTGTAGGTTTGGAAAGTTCTCTGTTATTATCCTTTTGAATAAACTTTCTACCTTGATCTCTCTTTCCACCTCTTCTTTAAGGCCAATAACTCTTAGATTCGCCTTTTTGAAGCAATTTTATAGATCTTGTAGGCATGCTTTATTCTTATTCTTTTTTCTTTTGTCTCCTCTGTCTCTGTGTTTTCAAGCTCACTAATTCTTTTGCTTGATCAATTCTGCTGTTGAGAGACTGATGTATTCTTCAGTTGGTCTATTGAATTTTTTAGCTCCAGAATTTCTGCTTGATTTTTAAAAATTATTTTAATCTCCTTTGTTAAATTTATCTGCTAGGATTCTGAATTCCTTCTCTGTGTTGTCTTGAATTTCCTTGAGCTTCCTCAAAAGTGCTAATTTGAATTCTCTGTCTGAAAGGTCACATGTCTCTGTCACTCCAGGATTGGTCACTGATGACTCATTAAGTTCATTTGGCTAGGTCATGTTTTCCTGGATGTTCTTGATGCTTGTGGATGTTTGTCAATGTCTAGGCATTGAAGAGTTAGGTATTTATTGTAGTTTCTGCAGTCTGGGCTTATTTGTGCCCATCCTTCTTAGGAAGACTTTCTAAGTATTCAAAGGAAATTCAGTATTGTGATGTCAGTCTTTGGTCGCTGCAGCCGCATCTGCATTGGGAGTAGCACTCCAAGCCCAGTACTGTGAGTCTTAAGGACTCATGAAGGTACAGCCTTGGTGGTCATGGGTAAGATCTAGAAGAATTCTCTGGGTACCAGGCAGAGACTCTTGCTCTCTTTTCTTACTTTCTCCCTAACAAACGGAGTCTCTTTCTCTGTGCTGAGCTGCCTGGAGCTGAGGAAGGGGTGACACAGGCACTCCTGTGCTTACTGCTGCTTGGACTGTGCTGGATCAGATCCAAAGCCAGCACAGCATTTGATCTTGCCCAGGGCCCTCAGTGACCACTGCCTGGCTACTCCTGATGTTCACTCAGGCTCCAAGGGCTCTTCAGTGAGCAGGTGGCAAATCCATTCAGGCTTATGTCCTCTGCAGGGCAGCAGGATCACCCCTGGCCCAAGTCATGACCAGAAATGCCATCTGGGAGCCAGGGCCTGGAGTTGGGAACCTTAGGAATCTACTTGGTTCTCTCTTCTACTATGGCTGAGCTGGCACCTAGGCTGCATGTCCTTCCCATTTTTCCCTCTCCTCTCCACATGTAGAAGAAGTCTCTCCCCACGGCCACCACTGCCCCAGGCCCATGGCAAGTACAGCCTGGCTACTGGCCGATGTTCAGTCGAGGCCCAAGGGCTCTTCAGTTAGCTTGTGCTGAATGCTCACAGGCCTCGGTCTCTCCCTTCAGGGCAGCTCTCCCCTCTGGCCCAGGGTGAGTCCAGAAATGCCATCCAGGAGCCAGGGCCTGGGATCAGGGACCCCAGGAGTCTACTTGGTATTCTACCCTGCTATGGCCAAGCTGGTCCCCAAACTGCAAAACAAAGTCCCTTTTTCTCTCTCCTTTCCCTGAGCAGAAGGTGGTCACCACAGCTGTGAATGTGCTGAAGCCAACACAGCCCTGAAGTTTACCCAGGGCCCACAGTGAGAACTGCCTATGTACCACTGATGTTTATTCAGAGCCTAGTGCTCTTAAGTCAGCAGATTTTAAATCCTGCCAGCACCGGGCCCTTCTCTTCAAGGCAGTGAGTTTCCTTCTGGCCCAGTGTGTGTCTAGATCTAAGGCCTGGAATGAGGGCTTCAGGACTCTGCCTGCTGCCCTGTTCTGCTGTGGTTGAGCCGGTATCCAAGTTGTAAGATGAAGTTCTCTTTATTGTCCCCTCTGCTCTCCTCAAGTGGAAGGAAGAAGTTTCTCCTGGTGCTGTGAGCTGCATTGCCTAAGGTTGGGGGTGCGGTGACACAAGCACCCCCTTTGCTGCCCCAGCTGGTGTATATATGTAGGCCACCAGCCATGAACTGGCTCTGAGCCCAGACTTGCCCAGAAATTGCTGTTGAGCCCAGACTTGCCCAGGAATTGCCATCCTTGTGGCCTAGACTGCCTTTCAAGTTTACTTAGGACCCTAGAGCACTTTAGCCATTAGCCAGAACTCAGGTTCCTACCACTAGGATGGACGATACTCCTCTAGCTAAGCCTGGTCTAAATGCTTCCTCCGTGGATGCTGACTGAATTCTGCACCTTGTCGATTTCCACGGTGACAGGGCAGCAGTGAATTCAAAAACAGTCCCTCAATCATTGCATTCTCTCTCCGCTAAGCACTCAGACTCTCTCTGCATGAAGCTGTGCTGCCAGAGGATGGGAGGGGGTGGTGTCGGCAATTCAGGACTATCTTTTCTACCTTCGTCAGTGCCTGTTTCCTTAATACGATGTTAAAACCACATACTGTGATTGCTCACCTGATATTTGATTCTTACAATAGTGCTTTCTTGTGTTCATAGTTATTCAATTTGATGTTCTTGCAGACGGGGTGATCACTGGAGGGTTCTGTTCACCCATCTTGTTTCACCTTTTTGTTTTTCTTTTAATGTCAATGTGTGGTTTTCATATTAAGATAATGCTGGCCTCATAGAATGAGTATTTCCCCTACCTCAATCTTCTGAAAAAGATTATAGAGGATAGGTATGATTTCCTCCTTAAATGTTTGGTAGAATTTACCAGTGTACCCATCTGGGCATGGTACTTTCTAGTTTTGAAGGTTACTAAGTATTGATTGAATGTTTTAACTAGATATAGGCCCATTCATGTTGTGTTTGTTTTTGTGTGAGTTTTGGCAGATTGTGTCTTTCAGGAAATTGAGTCTATACAGATATATCATAATATTTACTATTCCTTTAATGTCCATAGAATTGATAGGGATGTCCTGCCTTTCATTTCTGATATTAATAATTTGTGTTCTTTCTCTCTTTTTCTTCTTTTTTGTCTTTCTTTTCTTTTTTTCTCTAGCCAGTTAGTCTGGCTAGAGGCTTATTGATTTTACTGATCTTTTAAAGGAACTGACTTTTGGTTTCATTAATTTTTTGCTATTTCCTGTTTTCAGTTTCATCAATTGCTGCTCTAATTTTTATTATTTCTTTTCTGGTTACGTTGGATTTAATTAGCTTTTCATTTTCTAGTTTCCTAAGCATGTCGCTTAGATGATTCATTTTAGATCTTTCTTCTTTTCTAATATATGCATTTCATGCTATAAATATTCCTCTAAGCACTGTTCTTGGTGCAACCCATACATTTCAATAAGTAGTGTCTTTATTTTCATTTAGTTTCTCATTTTAAAGTATTTCTCTTGTGATTTTTTTTTTCTTTGATCCATTTGTTAGAATTGTGTTGCTTAATCTCCAAGTAGTGAAGCAGTTTCACTATGCACTGGTCACCACTTCAGCCCACTACACCTTGGGCTACATCTGAGTCAGGTGAGACAGAACACTCAAGCACATGTTTTGTGAAGGGGGTTTTTTACTTACAGATAGGCAGCAAGGAACAACAGAAAGCCTAGGGATTCACTGTGAGCTTGTCCTCCAAGGCTGAGGAAAGCTCCCAGGGTGAATGGAATCTTGGCGGCATGTGTCTCACTTACACTGCAGCTGAGGGACCCCAGAAAGCAGCCTGCTCTGGGTTTTATACCCCAGGGGAAACATGACATACTGGGCTAAAGTGCTGAACAGACATATCTTGTTTCTAGGAGAGACTGGAACAGAGCCTAGGCTGTTCTGATGAGTTCTCTTTTATCTCGAGACATTACATTCCCAGCACATTCTACAGTTATTCTTCAGAACCATCAGTGAAAAAGGGGGAGAACTTGATCTGTCTAAAGTCGTCTGGAGAACTTTACTATACATGTTTGTTGGGATTTTTCTGGTGATTGTTTGTTATTATTTCTAGTTTAATTCCACTGTGATCTGAGGGCAGGCACTGTATAATTTCTGCTCTTTCAAATCTGTTAAGGTGTGTTCTGTGGCCCACAATGTGGTTTATTTTAGCGAATGTTCTATGTGAGCTTTAGAAGAATGTTTATTTTGCTATTTTGGGTGAAGTAGCCTATAGATGTCCACTGTATCCAGTTGATTGATGGTGTCGTTGAGTTCAACTATGTCCTTACTGATTTTCTGCTTGCTGTACGTGTCCATTTCTGATATAGAGAAATATTGAAGTCTTCATCTATAATAGTGGATTCATCTACAGGCACACTTTGTTTTATTGTGCTTAGCTTTATTGCACTTTTACAAATTAAAGGCCTGTGGCCTGTATCAAGCAAGTCTGCTGGTGCCGTTTTCCCAAAAACATGTGCTCACTTCATGTCTCTGTGTCAAAAATTTTGGTAATTCTTACAGCAGTTCAAACTTTTTGTTATTATTATATCTGTTATAATGCTCTGTGATCAGTGATCTTTGATGTTACTATTGTAATTGTTTCGGGGCACTATGAACCATGCCCATATAAGATGGTGAACTTAATTGAGAAATGTTGTGTGTATTCTGACTGCTCTACCAACCAGCCATTCCTCATCTCTCCCTCTCCTTGGGCCTCCCTATTCCTTGAGACACAATAAAATTGAATTTAGGCCAATCAAACACCGTACAGTGACCTCAAGTGTTGAAGTGAAAGAAAGAGTTGCATGTCTCTTACTTTAAGTCAAAAGCTAGAAGTGATTAAGCTTAATGAGGAAGGCATATTGAAAGCTGAAACAGGCTGAAAGCTAGGCCTCTTGCACCAGTTAGTCAAGTTGTGAATGCAAAGGAAAATTAAAAGTATGATTGCAGTGAACACATGAATGGTAAGAAAGTTAAATAGCCTGATTGCTGATAAAGAGAACGTTTTACTGGTCTAGATAGAAGATTAGACCATCCTTATCTTTCCTTTAAGCCACAGTCTAATCCAGAGCAAGGTCCTAACTCTCTTAAATTCTGTGAAGGCTGAGAGAGGTGAGGAAGCTGCAGAAGAAAAATGTGAATGGAACAGAGTTTTGTTCATGAGATTTAAGAAAAAAAGCTGTCTTCATAACATAAAAGTATAAGGTGAAGCAGCAAGTGCAGAGGGAGAAGCTGCAGCAAATTATGCAGAAACTCTAGCTAAGATCATGGAAAATGTGGCTACATTAAGTGGATTTTTAATGTAGATGAAAGGCTCCTATTGAAGGAAGATTTCCTCTAGGACTTTCACAGCTAGAGAGGAGAAGTCACTACTTCAAAGGACAGGGTGGCCCTCTTGTTAGGAGCTAATGCACCTGGTAAGTTTAAGTTGAAGGAAGTGCTCATTTACCATTCTGAAGATTCTAGAGTCTTTAAGAATTATGCTAAATCTACTCTGTCTGTGCTCTATAAATAATGGAACAAAGCCTGGATGACAGCACATCTGTTTATAGCATGGTTTACTAGTATTTTAAGTCCACTGTTGAGATCCACTGCTCAGAAAAATATTACTTTCAAAATATTACTGCTCATTGACAATGCACCTGGCCACCCAAGAGCTTGCTGAAGATGTGTAAGGAGATGAATGTTTTCACGCCTGCTAACACAACATCCATTCTGCAGCTCATAGGTCAGGGAGTAATTTTGACTTTCAAGTCATCTTATTTAAGAAATATATTTTGTAAGGCTATAGCTGGCATATATAGTAATTCCTCTGATGGATCTAGGCAAAGTAAATTAAAAACCATCTGGCAAGGAGTTACCATTCTAGATGCCATTAAGAACATTCATGATTCCTGGGTGGAGGTCAAAATCTCAGCATTACCCGGAGTTTGGAACAAGTTGATCCCAACATTCATGGATGACTTAGAGGGGTTGCAGACTTCAGTATAGAAAGTAACTGCAGATGTGGTGAAATAGCAAGAAAACTGCCATTAGAAGTGGAGCCTGAAAATGTGGCTGAATTACTGCAATCTCATGATCAAACTTGAATGGATGAGGAGTTGCTTCTTATGCCTGAGCAAAGATAGTGGTCTCTTGAGATGACATCTACTCCAGGTAAAGATGCTATGAACATCGTTGAAATGACAACAGTGATTTAGAATATCATATAGCTGTAGTTGATAAAGCAGTTTCAGGGTTTGAGAATATTACCTGAAATTTCAGAAGAAGTTCTACTCTAGGCAAAGTGCTATCAAACACCAGGATGTGCTACAGATGAAAGGAAGAGTCAGTCGATGCAGCAGACTTCATTGTCTTATTTTCAGAAATTGCCACAGTCACCCCATCCTTCAGCAACCACCACCCTGATCAGTCAGCAGCTGTCAATGTTGAGGCAAGTTCCTCCACCAGCAAAAAGATTATGACTCACTGAAGGATCAGATGATCATTAGGATTTTTTAATAAGGAAGTATTTTAAATTAAGATATATACATTGTCTTTTTAGATGTAATGCTGTTGCATACTTGCATATAGTATAAACATAACTCTTATATGCACTGGGAAACACATAAAAAAGTGTGCCTTGCTTTATTGCAGTATTCACCTTATCGTGGTGGTCTGGACCAAAACTGTAATATCTCAAATATGTCTGTATTTTTTCTCACAGTTCTGTCAGTTTTTGCCTCACATATTTTGGAGCTTTGTTGTTAGGCACATGCATACATGTCACAGATTGTTTTGTCTTCTTGGAGAATTGACTTCTTTATCGTGTATATTGCTTCTTTTTATCTCTGATAACTTTCTTTGCTGTGAAATCTGCTTTGTCCGAAGTTGATATAGCTATTCCTCTCTTTTTTGATTAGTGTTACCATGGTATGTCCTTCTCCATGTATTTACTTTTAATCTGTGTGTGCCTTTATATTTAAAGTGTGCTTCTTGTAGACAACATATAGTTGGGTCTTGTTTTTTGGTACATGCTGATGTGTCTGTCTTTTAATTGATCCATTTAGACTATTGACGTTCAAATTTATTGTTATAGTTGGACTAATATCTACCATATTTATTACTGTTTTCTTTTTGTTGCCCTTTTCCTTTGTTTCTGTTTTCATGTTCTTCTTCTACTCTTTTTCTGCCTTTTGTGTGGGTGGTTTTTAAGAAATGGTGTCTTGCTATGTTGCCCAGGCTGGAATTCAACTGCTGGAATTCAAGCAGTCTTCTGCCTCAGCCTCCCAAGTAGCTAGGACTACAAGGGCATACCACCATCTCTGGCATTTTTGTAGTTTTGATTGAGCATTTTATATGATTCCATTTTGTCTTCTTTCTTAACATATCTGTTTTACTTTTTAAAAAACTTTTTTTTTAGTTGTTGCCCTAGAATTTGCACTATACAATTACAGCTAATCCAATTCTAGTTTCAAGTAACACTGTATGGCTTCCAGGTAGTACAAGTACCGTATAATAATGAAACATTCCTAATTCTTCTTTCCTATCCCTTGTAGTATCACTGCTGTCATTCATTTTATTTATAAACAAGCTTATGAAACCTTTATATATATATGTATTCACACAGACAAGCATATATAATCAGATACATTGTTGCTGTGATCATCTGGAACAAACTGTTATTTGTTCTGTAAATGTGACAGCAAAGCCTGGATGACATCATATCTGTTAATAGCATGGTTTATGAATATTTTAAGCCCACTTTTGAGACCTGCTGCTCAGAGGAAAATTCCTTTCAAAATAGTAAGAATTTAAAAAAATATTTTATTTGACCTTTGCTTTTTCTCTGATGTTCTTTCTTTCCTTATATAGATCTGAGTTCCTGACATATATCATTTTCCTTCTCTCTAAAGAGCTTTTAACATTTCTTGCTAGGCAAGACTACTGACAACAAATTTCCTCAGTTTGTTTTCCAGGAAAATATTTATTTCTCCTCTACTTTTGGGGATAATGGTGCAGGGTACAGAATTCTTAAGTGTGTGTTTTTTTTCTCTCAACACTTTAAATATTTCACTCCACTTCCTTCTAGTTTTTAAGGAGAAGTCAGATGAAATTCTTATCCTTGCTCCTCTGTAGGTAAGGTATTTTCCCCCACCCCTGGCTTCTTGGGAGATTTTTTTTTTCTTTATGTTTGGTTTTCTGAAGTTTAAATATGATATGCTAGGTGTGGGGTTTTGGTTTTCTGGGTTTTTTAAGTTTTTAGGGTTTTCTTCCTTTTGTTTTGTTTTTTCATTTATTCTGCTTGTTCTCTGAGCTTCTTGGATCTGTAGTTTGGTATCTTGATATTAATTTGGTAAAATTCTCAGTCATTATTGCTTCAGATATTGCTTCTGTTTCTTTCTCTGTTTCTTCTGTTTCTGGTATTTTCATTCCATGTATTTATAACTTTTGTAATTGTTCTACAGTTGTTGGAGATTCTGGTTTTTTTTTTTCTTTGCTTTTCAGGTTTGGAAGTTACTGTTATAATATCCTTAAGTTCAGAGAGTCTTTCCTAAGTTGTATCCAGTTTAATAATGAGCCCACCTTCATTTTCATTACGGTGTGTTCATTTCTTTTTTATTCTTAGAATTTTCATCCCTCTGCTTTCATTATTCATCTGTTCTTGCATGTTGTCTGCTTTTTGCATTAGAACCTCTAACATATTAATCATATTGTTTTAAATTTTTTTCTTTTTGAGACGCAGTCTTACTTTGTTGCCCACGCTAGAGTGCAGTGGTACGATCTCGGCTCACTGCAACCTCTGCCTCCCAGGTTCAAGTAGTTCTTGGCCTCAGCCTCCTGAGTAGCTGGGATTATAGGCATGTGCCACTACGCCTGGGTAATTTTTTGGTTTTATTTTTTTAGTAGAGATGGGGTTTTACCTTGTTGGCCAGGCTGGTCTTGAACTCTTGACCTTGTGATCTACCCACCTCGGCCTCCCGAAGTGCTGGGATTACAGATGTGAGCCACCACGCCTGGCCAATTATTTTAAATTTCTCTTCTGGTAATTTCAGCATCTCTGCTATATCTCATTCTGGTTTTGATGCTTGCTTGGTCACTTCAAACTGTGTTTTTGCTTTTTAGCATGCCTTGTAATTTTTTTGTTGAAGTCTAGACATGACGTACTGGGTAAAAGGAACTCTGGGAAATAGGCCTTTAATGGTATGGTGGTATTGTGTGGGGGAAGGCCTGGATTGTGAACCTCACAAATACTTCTAAGTTTTTCCTCAACCTTGCTTAGGTAGGACAGGATGGCTACAGAGGACTGACTAGAGTTGGGTATTTCCCCTCTTTTACGTGGAAGGCTAGAGCCCGCTGGAGTTGGGTATTTCCTTTCCCCCGTTAGGATAGGCTCTGATAAAACCCTAACAGGTTAGGCTCCGGTAAAATAGTTTCTCCTGAGGGCAAACCTTGTTAAGAACAGAATGCTCTGGTGTATTTCAGAATGGTTACTTTCCCGTCCCCTTTCCAGAAGCACCAATGGGTTGTCCTCTAGTATTCACTGTGAGAACCTGTTTGAACAACTTCTGGAGGTAAAACTCTCAAAGTGTGGGGATGTCCCCATCTCCCTCCCTGACTGGGTTTCCCTGGAGTTTTTAAACTCTCATACTTGTCCACACTGAGCCTCCAGCAATTTGTCAATTGCAGTTTAAGTTTTCCTACCCTGGCACTGGTTCCTAGAGATTTCTGCTCCAGTACGTTGTATTCTCTCTATTCACCTGCTTGTCTCTTCAGTTTTCAAGGCAACTGTTTGCCACATGACCTCATTTGCCTGATAGATTGGAGAAAAGGTGTTAATTTTTTTCCTGTCAGCCTTTTACTTGTGTTTGTACAGAGTGGTGACTTCTAAGCTTATTAAGTGCCAGACTGGAAACCAGAAACCCCCAGATAGGATTTTAGTAGATAGAAGAGTATGAAGATGGCATTCCGGAAGACGGGAATACCATGAACAAAGTAATGATTGTGTGTGGGGGCCAGTGGGGGAAGTGGCTTGCCTAGACTAGCAGAAACATGGTGAGAATAGTGGGCGAGAAGTTTAGATGTGTTAAGTGCAACAGATCTTGAAGGATCTTGAATGTCTTTGAGTAAAGATGAAGGAGGTAATGGATTTTGGACGAAGAATAATCTGGACTGTGAGAAGCTGGGGTAATGGGAAGAGCTCTGCTACTGATTGTGTGTTTGTAAAATTTCATGGGTATTGCTGGAATATCAAGGTCTGGGTTTTTGTTTTAGTTATTTACTTAACAAGTTATTTTGTAGCTAGCTAATTTCCTGAACTTGCTTATTAGTTCCAGTAGGTTTTTAGCTGATTCTTTAGGGTTTCCTTCACAGCCAGTCTTTGGAAAGCTGTTGGATTTTTTTTTTTTCACATTTGTTTTCTTTTACTATTTCCTTATTCATTAATTATGTTTACTGATTTTATTGGATTTGTTTTATTTTTCTTATTAAGTTGGATGCCTGCTTTATTTTTTTATGGTAATTTGGTGTATACAGCAGAATAAAATTGAAGTGTGGGACTAGAAGCAGTTGGAATTTCAGAAATATCTGAAGTCTCAGTAGATTTCATCTCTAAGATTTTTAAAATAAAAAGAGGCTATATACTTTTAAATAGGTGAGATATGTTATCAGGCTTCAACTTAACATTTAAGGCAAATGTCAGATTTTTTTATTGCAGTGAACTTATTACTAAGGAAAGAAAACATTTAAATGTTTTTCTACAGCCACAAATCCCCATTAAAGATTTTGACAGAATGCCATATTTTATATATGTTAAAACAATTGTAAGCCAGGATCAATGGCATGCACCTGTAGTCACAGCTGCTCAGGAGGCTAAGGCAGGAGGTTCACCTAGGCCTGGGAGTTCGAGGCTGTAGTGTGCAATGATAGTGCCTGGGAACAGCCGCTTTACTCCAGTCTGGGCAACAGAGCAAGACCCTGGCTCTTAAAAGAATGTAATATTCAGTGAATACACTTTCATTGTTTTTAATCCTTTCAAAGGACATTAAAAATATGCTAAATTCTTTGATGTTTCTTCCTCCAGAAGGTGAAGCTTCATTCCTCTTCCTTTTAGTATAGACTGAGCATAATGACTTGCTTCTAAGGAGCACAGACTATGGGATGAAAACAGTAGTAATTTAACAGTGGAGAAACCTGGCAGAACTCACCTTAACCGTGTGAGCAAGGTTAACATTACAAGTCATATTGAGGCCGGGCGCAGTGGCTCACGCCTGTAATACCAGCACTTTGGGAGGCTGAGGCAGGCGGATCACCTGAGGTCGGGAGTTCGAGACCACCTGACCAACATGGTAAAACCCTGTCTCTACTAAAAAACTACAAAATTAGCGAGGGCATGGTGACGCATTCCTGTAATCCCAGCTACTTGGGAGGCTGAGGCAGGAGAATTGCTTGAACCCGGGAGGCGGAGGTCGCAGTGAGCTGAGATCATGCCATTGCACTCCAGCCTGGGCAACAAGAGCAAAAAACTCGGTCACAAAAAAAAAAAAAAAAAAAAGTCATATTTGTAGCCTATGTCCCCCTGATGGGATGTGAAGAGAAGGGTACATCATCTCTGTAGTATTCTCCAAAATCTGTAACCTCAATCTAATAAGTAGAAAACATCAGATAAACCCAAATTGAAGGACATTCTGTGAAAGTCCTGACCAGAACTGTTCAACTCTGTCAAGGTCATGAAAGACACGGAACGACTGAGAAACTGTCACTGATTAGGAGGAGACTGAGCTGATATGACAAGTAAATGCAGTATGGTGTCCTGGATTAGATCCTAGAACAGAAAAAGGACATTAGGAGAAAACTGGGATCTGGAGAAGAAAAAGGAGTGTGTCATTTGCTTAATAGAGTTGTACTGATGTTAACCTCTTGGTTTTGATCATTGTACCATGGCGACGTAAGATGTTAACATGAGGAGAAGCTGGATGAGGGGCATTTCAGATATTTGAGAACTCTCTGAACTACTATTGCAACTGTTCACTAAGTCCAAAAGTATTTCAAAATGCAAAGTTAAAACAATTACCAGCCTGGCATGGTGGCTCATGCCAGTAATCCCAGTACTTTTGGAGGCCGAAGCTGGCAGATCACCTGAGGTCAGGAATTTGAGACCAGCCTGGCCAACACGGTGAAACCCCGTCTCTACTAAAAATAGAAAAATTAGCCGGGCATTGTGGCAGACGTCTGTAATCCCAGATACTTGGGAGACTAAGGTAAGAGAATCGCTTGAGAAAGCAATGACTACTTTGCATGGCAAAGAAATAGAAAAATATTTACACCTACCAAAAATTTATGAAATGAATTCTGCTGCTGTTAGGTGAACCTTTGGCTGTGGCTTTGTGTAAACTTTCAGCGAGTGCCATATCTGTGGGTTCCTAAAGTACTGTCTTTATATAACTGAGAGGTGAAGATGATGAGGCTGGGAAAATGTACTGGATTAATAGAAAAGGGTTTCCAGGAATTGCCTGTGAAGAAGGCAAATAAAACAGCTTCATGAATAAGGAAGTGAAAAAAAGTAGTCTCATGTTTTATGCGGCAAGGTGTTTTACATGTAACTAAATTAACAAAATAAATATTTTAAGTAAGGAAAATGTACAGTATGTGGATAAATCCCAGGTATATTAACCTTTTTGCTTCAAAATCCTTTTTATGTTAAGAAAGCAGGTTCTATTAATTGCTGTTTGTTGAATTTCTGAGTTAAAGGTATATCAGATGTTTGGGAACTTCCTCTGCCCTTTGGGAGAAACTGGTAACATGGGCATAGTGAATGTCTACAGAAACCTCCAGTTCAAAAGAAGTGCCTTTCAGGGGTTTTGCTGATAGTTTTTCCCCTCTAATTTTAAGTAAGTTGTCAGGTAACTCTTACATTTATGAATATGGAGTATGTAAAAGAAGAAACAAAAAAATCTTGCTTACAGCAATTCTAAACTAAAAATAAGGATGCTTGGATTATAATTTGGCCTCATTATTGAGCTTTTTGAGCTGTCAGATGAAGATTGTTAGAGCCTATCTCTGGGACCTTCAGACTATTGTGAGGTTGTCCAGGAAGGGCACCAGACTCTCTGCTCTTGTGCTGTCAAAAGGACCAGTGAGCACGGAAGAGCCTGTTGGACACAGGGCTTTGGAAAGTTGAGAATACTCATTGTTTCTATTTTGTTAAAGCAAACACATGAAAAGGAATAATTAGCCTTTGGCACATGTATTTGGAAAGGCCTAGAATCTCTTTGGAAGTTTTTAGGCGTATCTTCAGGCACAGCTTTGAAAAATAAATCCTTGATGCATGGAAATATTTTCCAGCTCTTCACCTGAAATAAATAGTTCTGTCAATGTTAGTGTGTTAAGAGAAAGTTTCCTATAGTTCAGATCTCTTGAATCTCCTCATTTGCTAAGAAGGAGAAGATTTGCGTTTTCAGCAGTGCAGCTGTTTCTTAAGCTTCTTGAGGGAACAAGTGAGTGCTTTATTTAATCTGTCTTGGTTCTCTGAGGTTTTGAGGTCTGTGTTTTGTTGTTTTCTCATTAATTTTGGAAAATTCTTAGCTCTTGTTCCTTTAAATACATCTACTGCCTTGTTCTCTGCTTCCCTCTCTCTCCTCTTCTGGGACTACAGTTATAGGTATATTAGAGTGTTTGATATTGTCCTACAGTTCTAGAGTACTGTGTTTTGGGGTTTTGGGGTTTTTCCCCTCTTTTTTTCTCTTTGTGTTTCGGTTTGGATAATTTCTGTTGTTCTGTCTTCAAGAGCTCTCTTTCTTTTCTTGGCTCTGTCTAGTATGCTAAGCCTCTCAAAGGAATTCTTCATCTATAATATTGTTTTTTCACTTCTAGCATTTTTATTTGACTGTTTTTTATGTTCTCCATCTCTCTCTACCGAAAATTCCCATATGTTCCTACAAGTTGTCCACCTTTTTCACTAGATCCTTGAACATATTAATTATAGTTAAAGTCCTTGTCTAATAGTTCCATCATCTTGGCCATCTTTGAGTTAGTTTCTCTTGACAGCTTTATTTTATGTCAGTGGGTTGTTTTCTTTTTTGTTTCTGGAAATTTTTGATTGAAAGATAGGCTTTCTGTATAGAAAAACAGAAGAGACCAACTTAAATATCATGTTCAGAAATGAGCACACCTTTTCTTCTGTCAGGTCCTTAGTGTGGGAGGCTGACTTAGTCTATTCAGTAATTGGGGGTAGGTTTGAGCTGATTCATGGCTGGGGTGACCGTCAGTGTGCCACAGACTTCAAGTGCTCCCAGGGCTTGGTGGCCGCTACCTTGTCCTTAGTGTGGGGGCCCAGCCTCCTAGAGTACTTCTCAGAGTTCCTGCCTGGCCCTCTGCTCTCAGTAAACCCAACCTGCCACCTTTCTTCTCTTGTTCCTCCCTTGGTGTAGACTGCTGTTGCTTGTACTTGGTGCTAGGTTCGTGGTGGGGGCAGTGGAATTTTCCCTTCCCCTAATCTAGCCTTGGTCCTGGGCCCTTTTGCTGGGGCCTTGGGGGTGAGTCTTTCTCTGTGTTCCTGCTCTTTCCTCTGGTGGCAGCCTAATCTGCCCTTCCTCTTGGAGGGTCTTGGACTGGAAAATTTCCTGCCCTTCCCTGAATGGTAGTGGACCTCTGCCTTGTGTCAGTGAAGGATCCTGACCTGAGCTGGTGTTCCCACTTGTCTTTCTGGGGCAGATGGCTTTTGTTTCTACTCTTCCCGCCGAGGCAGTATACCTTTGCCTGTGATTAGTGGTGGGAGGGTATCCTGTCTCTCACACAGCAGCAGACTCTTTGCATGGCTTCTGGTGGAGTCAGGGGAGTTTTTTGCCGTTCATTGGGAACAGAGGGCTTTTGCTTCACCTTCTCTGGCAGTGGTGGTGTACTGGGGGCTGGAAGGATTCCTACTTCTAGAAATAGTGGATCCTGGGGATAGTAAGGTTTCCATCTCTCCCCTAACTCTGGAGGCTTTTGTTTTGGATGACAAAAACTGCAATAAGTGGGCAGAGTTTTATCCACATCTTCCTCAGAAACATCCAGCAGAAGAGACCTTGAGAGTGAATGTGGATCCCCTTGTGTCTAGAGCTTCTCAACTGTCCTGATGGCTCATGCTCGTTTTGAGAATTGTTAAAATTGTAGCTGTTCTTGTTGGCTACTTTTATGAAGGCCCCCTCCTCCTGTGCTCTCCCAAAGCTGAAATAATTTATGTGTCCCACCTCTCCTTGGAGGGGCTTGCCATCTTTTGAAATTTAATTCCCTTGACTCTCTTACGAACACAGCTCTCTCGTGGACCTAAGGAAAGTTATGATGTTTGTAGGCTTTTCCTCATTATTTTGGTAGATTCCATGTTCTTTTGTGGCTTTCTCCATCCTAAGCAGAAGGGGATCGTTTATGTTTTGACCAACCAGTGGGTAAGGAGAGGGGAAATGCAGCAGTATTTAGGCAAGTACCGATCCATAGTTACATGTCATTGCCAGATGTTTGGATGGCATTAGCACTTGGAAATTGGGACAGAAGCATAGCTGGCTGGGTTATTGTTTTGTGGGTTCCATTAGAAAAATTCTTTAATATACCAAAATTAAGCCTATTGACGTAGGCCACATTTAGGAGGTTCTGATTGAAAGGGCAGTCTGAAGTTGACTGGTTCATTAGAGCCAGCCATCATTGGATGCAGACTCTTTTGGGCTAGGTAGGGTTTTTATGTAATCTTTGTGCTACTGGACAGACCTCCTGACCACTTTGAGGTAGCAAACTTACATGGTACAGTTTTAAATGTTGTTTCTCTCTCTCATAGTCTATACAAGCATAACATAAAAGACATTCTTAGTCCTACTCTGGCTTGCTGTTTCAACCAGGAACAGATTTTCCTTATTCTCCCTCAGATCCACTCCCCTAATCTTTCACTTTTTAAAATTTGGTATACAAGATGTGATTCCATTATTAAATAATCATTTTTCCCTTAAGCCTCATGGATTGATACCTTGAATATTTGGAAAAGTTTTGTAGGATGCCAGTGGTACCTATCCTACCTTGTGCCTGTGGGGGACTGTTGTTAGATGGATTTGTTCCTTCAACAATGTTTAACCGCCTGCCGTTTAACGAGTGCTGTGTTAGGTGCTAGAAGTTCAGTAGTGAGCAAAACCAGACATATTCCCACTCATGGAGTTTCTGGAAAAGGACTGTGTTCTTTCTCAGAAACTTCATGATTGATCTAGAAGGGACACGTTATTGACTGCTGTACTTTTCGATATAAAATGCTATTATACTCCCACTTGATGTATTTTTATTATTTCCAACTCTTCTCTCTGGGGGTTGGATTTCTTCCCTGTCATCAGGAACTGAGATGAATGGAGTCGTGACCTGGAGATCCTATTCTGTCTTTCCTCTTCCCCTTCACCCATTCTCACCCCCAAACAGTGCTGCCAACTGTTGAATATACTCTAATGTAAGCAAGAAAGATCCTAAGGGGACAGGATGGGTATAAGTGTTGGAGACAGAGCTAACATTTCCCAGCTGCTTATTCTGCACTGGCACTGAGGTACTTTGTAAACCTCCTCTCACTGAATCTTCATGAGACAGGTGGTGTGATCTCCAGCTTACAGATTCAAAACACAGAGAGGTTAAGTATCTTAAAATTGCTCAAGATGCTCTGTAACTGTCGTTCTTTCCACTATGCCACACTGGCTTCCCTTAAACACTTATTATTGCTAATCCTATTAGTAATGCCTTTGCATTACTGAACATTAAGAAATTCATCACATTAATTGATGTATAAACTGAAATAGCAATTTCAATTTGAAGTTCCATTTTGCCCATGATAGTTTTAAGCTGGCCCAGTCCCTACCCTAGAGGAGCTTTATAATTCTCATGTTTGAAGGTATCACAGGAATTTTGTAGTTCTTATGCTGTGAAATCTGCATGTTTTATGTTAAAAAAAAAAAAACCACAGTGGAATCTGATTAACCAAGAAAATTTAAATGCTTTTGTTCAAGGTTATATTGGTATGACCTATTCACCTGTGACGTACTTAACTCTTCAACTGTGTACCTTCCACAGTTCAGAGTGACTGGGGATTTGCATAGCTGCTGAAGAATCCCTCATTCACACTTTTCAGATAGCTATAAATGTGGGCCATGTTTTATGGGAGAAAAAACCCTAATAAACACTTATTTGCATTTGTTCTCTGGATGAGAATGAGAATAGTGGTGCTTTCGTACATTGCCAACATAGCTGAAAACTCCTTCCTCTCTGTGGACAAGCAGGCTATACTGAGTCCTGGAGGGGCTATAAATTATAATACCTTCTAAATATTTCAAGGTATTACAGAGGTCCTGCAGAAACAATTAAGCCTGAGAAGTTCACTTATCCCCAGGCTGAGACACTTGAGCTATGATTATTGGCAAAACTTGCTTCCTTTCTGAGTGAACTGCAATTTGGTGGACAGGGTGAGATGATTTGAGACATCTTAAATTAGAAGTTCAGTTGTGCGTTTGTGCCTTTGGCTGGTGTCCTGGCTGGATTTCTTACCAATCGTTTTCTATAAATCCCAAAAGCCTCTGTCTCCAATGTGATTACATGTGAGCATGAAGCTTTGGAATGCTTAAGTTGGAATGTGGTTTAATTTGAATATGACTTAAAAGAATAGATGATGATAGATCCATTTGGGTAGATAAGGAGGTAAATATTCAGGATGTATGTGTGTTTATGTTTGGCTTCATGTTTTGTACATTTTTACACCTTTCAGTTTCTTGAAAAAGGACCATTTCTAAAACTTGCTGTGTGCTAGTGCTCTTAATACTCTAGAATGTGGTTTAAAAAAAAAAAGGTCTGAATTTAGAGTTAGGAATCATGAATTTGAATCGCGATTCTGCTTCTTAATATCTTTGTATCTTAGTTTCCTCACTTATAAAATGAAACTGTCGTAAGTAAGTGACAAGCTGGCTATGAAGAGCAGGTGGAATCATGAATATAAAAGTGCTTTGCAGCAGGTAAACACTAACACTTGCAAGGATGCTGATTTTTTAAATGCCAATATCTATGTCCAAGGAACTCACATTCTAGCTGGAAAGAAAAAAGTAATCCTCTGAAACAACAGAAAAACAAGTGTAGAACAGTATATAACAACTAGCATGTATGGTAAAGGTCATAAGGGCTAAGGAATTTCATGGTAAAGAGAGATTGGTGATAATAGAACTGACCAGTAAAGGTTTCATAGGGAAGATGGGTTCTTTCAGATCTCATAAAATGTAAATATTTTGGCTGGATGATAGGAGAGAAAGCAATAACATGAATTTAAGCAGGATTGAGATTAGAGTGAATAGGGCATATCTAAGAAGTAGTAGCAGGGAGGCAGCCAGCTGTGTACCCAGAAGACCGACTATTGGACAACTTGAGAAAGTCAGATACCCTTGAAAGCTAAATCTGTATTTCAGCCTTTCTTTGAGTAGGAGAGATTGTCATTGTGCATGCTTTGCCTTTTTCTTAGTTAGTGGAGATGATAGTAGTCACATAACTCAAGTTACCCTAGGCTTTTAACTCATGGATAGAACACTTGCCCAGGAAACAAGCAAAGTTAGCACATCCAGACTAGAAAGTGTCTTTTTCCTTCTCCCTTTTGGGTTATCCTTCCAATTTCCCCATGCTAAATTTTCACATGTTCACTCCCTTGCATAAATCCTAATATCCTCTGGTTTTGAGTGGAATCATAGAGCTGAATGAAGCTGGAGAGGTCATGTAGACTAGCATCCGGCTTTTGTTAGGAACTGAGTTTAACCTCTGCTTGGATGAGAAACTGCCTTCTTTCAAAAGACTGTATTGGGCCAGGAAAGAATAACTGATATTGGAGCAACCCTCCTGCCGAAAGAAGAAAAAAATTATGGAAGCTTATTTAAAACAACTGTTTATAGTATTTGAGGGAATACCATTCCTGAGAGGAAGAAAGCATTGGGAATTGAGCTACGTAGTCACTCTGGCATTTTCCCTGAGAGTACTTGCCAATTCTCTATCCAAGAGTATGGGGTCCCGTCCCAGCAGAAAGCAGCAGTCCTACAGGGCTTAGAGGTTGGAGTTAGGGGCTATTAAAGTATTTGGGATCTGAAACACAAAATCCCAGGAGAAAGAAAACCAGCAGGAAGAAAGTGAAAAATGTGCTTGTGATCTTCCCTTGGGGTGTTTGCCAACTCCTAAGGTACACGTGATCAGAGCAAGACTCCAAGAATCCTTGTAGAAAGCAGCAGTTGGGAATGTAGTGAACAGTGCAAGTATTTCAGTAGCCATGTACAGTGCTGGTGAGAGGTTGGTGTTCGAGGCCTGCCAAGTTAGAGGAGCCCTGGCAAATAGAAATACCCCAGGCTTTAATTGGAGGCCTCAGAAGGACCACATTTTAAGCATAAGGGAAAGCTGAAATAAGCTAGCCCTGACACAACTTAAAACTGACTTCTGACAGGATTGAAGTGGCCTGACTATATTCTTACACCTGCCAGAAGAATACGTCACACTCTTAGGAGGAAGATCATCTGAATCATCCAGAACCTCTACGGTTTTTAAACAGAATGTCTGCCATCCAATCAAAACATAAGAAGCATGCTAAAATTGAGACCAAATGACCAAAATGAAGAGAAAAAAGAGAGTAGAAAGATATCCACAGGTGATTGAGATATTGGAGTTTATCAGTCAAGAACTGACTACGTTCAAGAAAGAACAGGAAACTTTCAACAAAGATACAAAATCTACTTTTTACAAGGTCAAATGGAAATTCTGGAACTGAAAAATACAGGAATGAAATTAAGAATTTAATATATGGGTTTAATAGCAGTTTAAACACCAAAGAAAAAGGGATAGAAGATTATTGAATCAGAAGAAAAGTTAGTAAAAACCATCCAGATTGAAGCGGAGAGAAAAAATATTGAAAAGAAAATAAGAGATACATGAGATATATTGAAAACATTGTGAAATATATTTCACATATATGTATATTTGGAGTCTCAGAAGAGGAGAGTATGACAGAAGTAATATTTAAAGAAATATTGGCCGAGAGTTTTCTAAAATCAATGGGAAGTATCAACCCATAAATTGAAGAAGCTCTACAATCCTCAGTGGGATAAATAAAAAGAGCCACACCTAGACATGCCATAGTTGAACTACTGTAAGCCAAAGACAGAGAAAGCTTAAATGCAGTCAGAAATGAAACGCATATTATCTTCAAAGGTGCACCAGTAAGATTGACAGCTGATTTATCAATGAAAAATTGGATGAAGCCAGAATACAATAGAAGTATATCTTGAATGTTATGAAAGAAAATAATTGCTAACCTAGAATTCTCTACCTGTCAAAAGCATCCTTCAAAAATTATTTGGGTAAGAAGAAGCTTTCAAACAAAAACAGAGAGTCATCCGCTAATTCTGCAATGAAATAAATAACAAAAGAAATTATTCAATTAGCAGGAAGATGATTTGTAATGGAAGCTCAGATATGCATCAAGAAAAGAAAGGGTAGATATATGGTGACAATTTACTTGAAAAAATAATGATGTCTTGTGAGATTTAAAATATGTAGATGAAAAATGTTTGACAATAATAGCACAGCAGATAGGAGAGAGCTGGAAAGTTATAAAATTGTTAGTTTGAGATGTAATATAATACAGCAATGATGCTTACTTTAGTTGCTAAGAAAGTTGCTCAATAACAAAAGACTAAGTAGCAACCAAACGAAGAAGAAAAATGTGGAATAATAATAAAAGTTTTTGGTCAATTCTAAAGGTGAGAAAGAATGTACATTAAGTGTAAATGGACTATATTTGTAATTAGGAACCAAATATTTTTGGATGAGATAATGTATTAAAACCCAGTAACAGATTGGTTATCCCTCATCCAAAATGCTTGGGACCAGAAGTATTTCAGATTTTTTTTAGATGTTAGAGAATCTGAAATGCTCCAATGAATTTTTCCTTTGAGCATCATGTCAACATTCAGAAAGTTTTGGATTTTGGAGCACTGTAGATTTGAAGGTTTTTGGATTTAGGATGCTCCACCTGTATATGCTTTTTGTAACAAACAAGCTTGGAACAAGCTTTGAGGGTAATAATTTGAAATACATATTTATAAACTTGAAATACATACATATATATGTATATAAATATACACACATGGCTCATACAATCCATAGCCACACATACACACAGGCAGACAAAAACCAATAAGGATATAGAATACTTAAACAAAATTATACCCATCAACTGCAGAATATACATTTTTTAAGTGTACATAGATCATTTATAAAATAATGTGCTGGGCCATAAATCAAGTTTAAGTAAATTGCAAAGTATTGAAATCACATGCGTTCTCTGACCACAATGCAAAGTGCAATCAAAGTAGAAATCAGTAACAGAAAGATAAATAGAAAAAATAAAAATATTTGGAAATTCAACAACATACAAAGGAAATTAGAACCTTTTTGCCCAAATGAAAATGATATGTAAATGTGTGGGGAGTACTGAAATAGCACATAGAAAGAAATTTATAAATTTAAGTGCATATATTGAAATGAAGAAAGGTTAAAATCAATGACCTAAACTTTAATTTTAGGAAGTTAAAAGCAAAATTAATTAAACTTTTCCAAAATAGAAAGAAATAACGAAATAAGAACAAAAACTAGCAAAATAGAAAAAAGTATGATGTGGAAAATCAATAAAACCGAAAGTTAATTTTTAAATAAAGATGAACAAAATTGATAAAGCTCTACTAAGACTGAACAAGTACAAAGAGAAAACACAAATTAACAGTGTCAGGAATGAAAAGAGATATGTTACAGTAGATTCCACAGGTATTAAATGGATGTGAATTCATAGCTTTATTTCAATAAATTTAACAATTTAGATGGAACGAACATATCCCTTGAAAAACAGTACTTAAGAAACTGACACACACACTGGAAAACACGCATAAGCCTATGTCTGTGAAAGAAAATGAACCCATAATTTAGAACCCTCATACACACACACACACACACACACACACACACATTCATCCATTCACCCCACCCACACCCTTGCACAGACGGCTTCTTTGAGGAATTCCTCTAAAACCTTTCAGAGAAGAAACAGTGCTGATCTTGCATAAAAGTTCTCAAAGAACAGAAGAAGAGAGAATATTTTCTACCTCTTTTTATAAGGCCAGCATAACCTTGATACCATAACCTGACTTAGATTTTATAAGTGTTGAGCCAAACAAGTCAGACACAAGAGAGTAAATGCTGTTTGAGCCCATTAATATGAAATTCAAGAGCAGGTACCACAATCGTAATCAGCATAATGGTTACTCTTAGAGGGGTGAGCTACTGACTGGGAAATAGCATGAGAGAATCTTTTGGAATGCTGGAATGTTCTATATCTTTATCTGGCTACTAATTGTAATAGTATGTGCATATGTAAAAATTCATTAAGCTGCACACAAGATTTGTGCACTTTACTGTGTGTATGTTATGTAAGACTAAATACTATAAACTTCTCTGCTATAACACATGGATAGTCTCATCATCACATAATTTATCTTCTATCTTAATTGAATCCAATGTGCATTTCACTTCCTAACATTTTATTTTGATTGCATTTGATAAATGCAAACTTCTGGCGGGAGCTGGCTTGAACCGCAGGGAGCATTTGCCCTAGGCACCCCCACCCCCACAACTTTGGGAATAAAGGAATTAGCTAAACCCAGAGTTGATTGTGATAGAGCATCTAGTTTTCCCACTGTCTCACTTGCTTGCTCACTTAAAACAGCATTATTTTCTTTCTAGGCCCGGTGGTTCTGGGAAGCGTACTTCCAGTCAATTAAAGCCATTGCCCTGGCCACCCTGCAGATTATCAATGACCGGATCTATCCATATGCTGCCATCTCCTATGAAGAATGGAATGACCCTCCTGCTGTGGTAAGTGAATTCCAGTGCTAGCCACATGAGGCATGGTCCAGCTGTCAGGGTGGGCGAAAGGAAAATGTACTACAATCGTAAAGGTTATTTAAATTCTAGCTCTCTAAGATGAGAGTGTGCTTTTTAGACTTGGGGCCTGATAAGGGCAGCGTAATTTTGAAACACTGACAAAAGTAAAAAAATACGGAAGCAGCAGCTTCCAGTGTATTTTAAATGTGCTTAGAAAGACCGTCTGTTTATTTATTGCAGAGATAAATGAGGAGTCATGGGTCTTGTTGGAAATCAAAGACATCCTGATGACTTTTACAATTGTAATGCTTAGAGCTCTTGAAAAGGTTCTGTAAGCAACTTAATAATAGCTTGTATTTTGAGTGCTTACTCTCTGCCAGAGACTGTGCTAAGTGCTTTACATATATTACTTCAATTAATATTTCCAACACCCTGTAAGGAAAATAATAAGCAGAAGTGATCTAGATGCGTTATGATCTAGAGTCATTTGCTCAAGATTGCAGCAGAGGCCCCTCGCTATTTTCAGCAAAGAGACGGAGCGGTCAGAAGCTGCTCTTGGGCCTTCCTCCTGTTGTGAAAGAATCACAAGGCACGTGTGTCATTGTAGAGATTGTGGCAGTGGCTTCTAGGCACACCTTCTTTCTCACTGAAAATTTCTGAAGTTCTGGAGCTGGAAATTACTACTTCCTAGCTGCTCTGAAGTGTACCTGGCTGTCCAGCTCACAGACCTCCAGGCATTCCTCCAAGAGAACTAGACTCTTCTCCATTCTTTGTTCTAATCATCTCTCCCTTTCTGACCAACCCTCCTTGTCTGCTGATTCTACCTTTTCTTTTTTCTTCTTTTTTTCAGACAGAGTTTTGCTCTTGTCACCCAGGCTGGAGTGCAGTGGCTCCATCTCGGCTCACTGCAACCTCCACCTCCTGGGTTCAAGCGATTCTCCTGCCTCAGCCTCCCAAGTAGCTGGGATTACAGGTGCCCGCCATCACGCCCAGCAAATTTTTTATTTTTAGTAGAGATGGGGTTTCACCATGTTGGCCAGGCTGATCTCAAACTCCGGACCTCAGGTGATCAGGGACTCCCAAAGTGCTGGGATTATAGGCATGAACCACTGCACCAGGCCCCGACTCTGTCTTTTCTAAATAGTGCTGTATATGGCCACCTGGTTAATCTTCTTATAGGACCATCCTTTTCTCTTTCCTTTTCTGCCCCACTCTCTTCCTCCTTTCATCTAAACTTTTTGAAATGGTGACTGGATTTTAGGCGCTCTGAGAGGTGCTGAGAATACAGAAAAAAGAAGACAGTTCCTGCCCTCAAAGAAGCTTTCCACTAATTTGGGAAGCTAGTAAGTAATGCTGTGAACGTAGAGGTTCTGTAGTGGAGTGGTATACTGAGTGCCGGGTGCGTAGGGGACAGGCATCTCTCCTCGCAGGGCTACTTCCTGAAGAGGGAGTACCTGAGAGGAAGTCAGTATGTGTGTATGGCAAAAACAACAGCAAACATCTTTTTGTTTTGCTTGAGGTGAAGTTTCCTTCTGTCTCTCTCCTCCTTGACTCCATTACCGAAGGTAACATCTCAGAATGTTTCCATTCATATATAAGTATAATTTTGTAGTTTTCAACATATATGGGATTATCCTATACATATTTTTCTGCCTTTTTTATCTTAGCACTAGATCGTAGACTTATCTTTGTTTTATTCTATACAGGTCTACTTCAGTTTTTTAGGATGGCTTTATTAGTCTCCAGTTGTTTGGGTATATCATAGGTAATAGGTCTATTATTGATAGGTATTTAGACTGCTTTCTTTTTTTTCCCCCTACTTTCTTTTTTTTCCCCTACTTTCTAACAGTAATACAAGGGGTGTACTTTCACATGTTTACACATAAATATGTGAATATATCTACAGAATTAATTCAAGCTAAGAAATTGCTTAAAGAAAATACACACTGGGGTCTGCGGGGGGGGGCGGGAACTAGTGGAGGGACAGCGAGGGGGTGGGGAGTTGGGGAGGGATAACATGGGGAGAAATGCCAGATATAGGTGATGGGGAGGAAGGCAGCAAACCACATTGCCATGCATGTACCTATGCAACAATCTTGCATGTTCTTCACATGTACCCTAAAACCTAAAATGCAATAAAATATATATTAAGAAAAAAAAAGAAAGAAAATACACATTTTAAGTGTTTATAGATATTAAAAAATCACCCTTTTAAAAGACTATATTAACGTATAGTTTCACAAATAGCATTTGGGTGTTCTAGTTCTGCATGCCATCAGTAATGCTGGACACTTGAATTTTTGCTCATCTCATAGGTGAGAAATGATCTTCGTGTGTATTTTTCAAGGGGAAGATTGATATCTTTGTTAAGTTTCCTCAAATCTATTTGTAGTTTGATTGTTATCACATTGCACTTTTAGATTGTTTTAGACATTTATTTGTTCACTAGGTATTTATTGAATGCCTGCTTTGTTCCAGGCAGGGTTCTTGCTACTTTGAATGAACAAGGCAGAGAAGGATCCATGCCTTTGGGAAACTTACATTGCAATAGATCTTTCTATCTGGAAGAAAGATTTGTCTTTCTGGTAGAATTTGTATGCTGTATATTTATATCTCCTTTACAAGTATTGATAAATATTTCATAGATTTAAAATTTTTCTTATGCTCTAATAAAAGAATACTTTCTGACTTTATAGTTCTTAACTGGTTACCATTGTATACAGATACATTTTGACTTTTGTATATTAATTTTGCAACTATTCTGTTACTGAATTTCACAGTTGTTTACTTTTTTAGTCGATTCTCTTATATTTTTAGATATACAATTATATCTACAAATGCTAAGTTTGCTTTCTTTTTCCAGTATTTGAAACTTTTATTTTTTTCTTTTATCTAATTGCATTGGCTAGTACTTCCAGAATATTGTTAAATGATGATTTGAGAGAAGAGTAGGTATTATCTAGTCAGAGAAAGGAAGAAAGTTAGATTCCATCCAGAAGGAACAACAAATTCAAATATACAGAGGGACAGGGGAGCTTGGTAGTTTAAGGAACTTCAGAGAGTTCAGTGTGGCAACAGTGAAGGAGGCTTGGGAGGGAGAGGCAGAGGATGACCCCTGGAGAGGGCCCAGATCACAAAACACGTGTATCCTACAGAAGGCATTGGAGTGTTGTCTGTGAGAAATAAGTAGTCACTGAAGCCTTTGAAACAGGGCGGTCGTATGATGAGATTGCATTTTGGGTCAGTCTGATCTTACTGTGGAGAATGGATTATGCATGGCAGTGGGACCAGACTGGAGGCAGTAGACTGTTTCAGAAATCCAGATGAAAATTAATAGAGGACACATTGAGCGGTATCTGGAAAAATGGACTATTCTAACTGGTAATTGAGGGAGAAGTTTAGAAGACTGACATATACTGTATAGCTTATCCAAGTAGGGAATTTGGTTACATGGGGAATCATGCGTTGAGGATGGTATTGGAGTCCAAAATCAGTCTAACAGCAAGGCCCTCCACAATCTGCCTTTCTAGCTTTTTTTTTTTTTTTTTTTTTTTCCTTTTCTCTTTCAGAGAGTTCTAGATTTCTGGCAGCACAGCTCAATCCTTCCTTTGTGTGCCCCTGCTTTTCCTTCTCTGTGCCTTTGTGGCTGCTAGCCTTTTCCTTGGCACACCTTTCTTCCCCATCATTTGCAGATTTATACAGGCTTCAGTGGCCGGCTGGTAAACTCCTTTCTCCAGGAGGTTTTCCCAACCCCTTCAGCAGGAAGTACTCTTAGAGCATGTTACCTGTGTTTCTTTTCCATCACTTAACATGTACAGAAGTAGAATTTCCTGTAAAGTTTTAAGCAACTTAAGGCCATGTCTGACCTTGATGTTCATCATAATACCTAGGGCAACTTAATTCAGACAGGAAGACCTTGATATATAAAGGAAGGAAGGGAGGGGTGGAGAGAGGGAGAAAGGAAAGGAGGTAGGAAGATTGGCATCCCAGGACTTGAGCCTCTAAGATATATCCTGCTGGGAAGGTGGGTAAAGTGGTAGCTTGTTTCTCATCTATAAAGTGATTGTAATGAGACTACCTAATGACTTGTCTAGGATCATGTAATTGACAAGTTGTGTGAACAAGTGAGAACCCAGGTCTTCTATGTGCAGATTGTCTTGAATTGCCAATGGAATTATATGGGAGCCCTTGAGTCTCCTCTGGGCTGAAATGTTACTACTGTTCCAAGCAAATGGTACAAGCTTGAGAAAAATATTACATCTGTTCCTCTGCAGGAGAATTCATGCAGGTACAAGATAATTCATACAGAATTCTGTCTGGTCATGACCCAGACAGAAAATGCAGAAATAGTGGGACTTTATTCTATAATTTTATCTAAAGCTTGAAGAGATGTTTAATAAGAATAAAGGGTTGGAATTTAGTTCTCTTTTATAAGAATATAGATAGGCTAGGAGAAAATAGAATATGAAATTTTGTAGTTTTGAAATAAATATGTTTTAATTCAGGACAGAATGGTCAAAGTGCTAAACTCTTTAACAATTTGAGAAATAACATAAGCATAAAAAGCATAAATAAGGTATGTAACTGGAAAATATGTTCTCTCTATATTTTTAACTCTTTCTTGAGTAACCTTTTTTAGCATACTTTGGTATTTATCACATTTCTAGCTCAGGTGACAAGAGCCCTGATTTAAAGCAGTGGGTTGTACATTTCTGCATCTTCAATGAAAGCAACTGATGGGAGGTCTGAATAGTGATGGTTTATTTATAGTTAACTTCTCCCCTTCCCTCAGAAATATTTAACCTACTCTAGATGAGATTACTATGAACCCAGCCTGGAGGGGAGTCTCTTCTCTAGATTACATCAAATTTATGATGTCAGATACTCTGAGGTGGGAGTAGGTGTGGATCTTGGTCAGTAAATCAAGGGCTGGCGTGGGGTTTTCAGAGATAAACTCTTAGGGCCTTCAGCCATGCACATAACTTGCTCAGACTGGAGAAGGAGAGATGAGGGTTCAGAATCATATTTTGGCTAGATGCAGCTGCCTTAGTTTAATGTAAAAAAAGGCTTCTGTTTGTCGACGATTATGACAGTGAGAGGTGGCCTTGCAGAGTATTCATGTCACTAGGTGCTTTGTCACTCTTATCTGTAAAACTAGGGCGATGATGTTCTCTACATTGCACCCCACCTTCAGAACCTGAAAAAGTTTGACACAGTAATTCTTGGACATAATGTTGAAGGAATAGACCTATCTGAATTGGAGAGATTGACCCTTTGTTTTGAAAGGAATTCTTTTTGAAGGAATTTATCACCAAGTTAAGGTTCTTTATGAGGGGAAGCGTGCATGTTTTTATATTAATTTTAGCTTTTCATGTCAAGCCTGCATATATATATATATATATATACACATATGAAATGTATATATGAAATGTACATATATCATATATATATATTTATATATATACACTTTTCATATATGTATATGTATGCACACACACACACATCATAACCTTTTCAGTCTCTTCATGCTTTTTTCTCTCCTTTTTGCAAATATCAGCAAAGCTTTATCATCTCCCTAAATATCCTGTATCACTTCTAACTTTGGTGCCATTTCTGGTCTTGCTTCTTGGCAAACCTTCATCCCCACATCTGGGTCTAGCTGTTGTAGCTAGGCTTCTCCTTGGATACCCTCTCTCATTTTACTTCTGGTTCTCTGCCAGATGTGAACATATGCAGGAGGACAGAGACTGAGACACGTGAGCTTTAAACTGAATTCATGTGCCGCCAAAACTATATCCTCTCAGTGACAATGTTTTAAAACCTAAATATAGTCTGAAAATTATGTAGAGTGGAGTGTTTTCCCATGTTATTTTTCTGCTATGTGAGTTGAAAGATTATACTTCAGCTTATCAATGTTATAATGTTATTTACATCTTTGATAGTTTCTTTTTTTCAAGTTTGCTATCATAGGTAACACTAATAAAGATAACCCAGATTTTTTTCCTTTCTGCATTATCCATACCAGACCTAAAACAGAAAGAGAAGAGAGTAGGGTCCTTATAGCCATTGATAAAAATTGATGAGAAAAATGGGGAAGCATCTTAAACTGAATTATTATACCTAGAATAAGAATGAGTTTGAAAAACAATAGCTTTTTCTATGAAATCTAGCCAGAGTGGCCACTTCACTGCAATCAAAGCCTCAGATGAGGATTATATACTTCCCTGCAAGCCTCAGTCTAACTCTAGTTTTTGAAGGTAGAAAGGACGAGGAGTCAGCCAGATGAGAGTATTGCATAAGAGCACTTGCTTGGCAAGAATCACCCACAAGGATCAGAAGTCACAGCTATAGGCAAAATGTGGTAGAGTGTGCCATGGAGCAGTGGCTCGCAGTCTTTAGTATGCATCAGAATCTCCTGAAAGTTCTGTTAGAATACAGAGTGCTACCACTCCACCCTGAGACTCAGATTGGGTAGGTCTGGGGTAGGAACCTAGAATTCACATTTCTAGCAAGTTCCCAAGTCTTGGGTGTTGATGCTGCTGGTCCAGGGACTGTATTTCGATGTAGGATTTCATTCACTGTGTGTGTCCTAACTCACTCTCTGGAGAAGGCTCTTCCTCTCTCCTCATCCATTTCCTCCTCTTGACCCCACGGGGCTTGGATTAGAAGCATCCAGAGGCTGACTTCAGACTAAATCTGTCTCAGCTACGTGAAGATCTCAGGGCTGCCTATACTTAGATGTCCAGACGGTGGCCCTCACTCACAAAGGTTGTGGTTGTACAGGCAGCTGAAAATATCACTCAGCTATAAATACTAACAAGCAATAAATCGCTCTGTAAGCTGAAGAAGCGCCAGCTCAGATGTATGAAGCAGAACTCTAAGTTGAAAAGATACCAGGTTAACAGTCTGTGTAACTCAACTCAGCACCCTGTAAGTTGTGGAATGTTTCTCTGGAATTTGAAAGCCTACCCGGCCCCCCAGGAGGCCTTCTTGGCTTATTCTCTCTGTCTTCCTCCTACTGCCTAGATATGATTTAAAAAAAAAAAAGTATGGAATTTAGAAATTTTAGCTTGAATTTAAGGTAAGTTTAAGCTTTTTGAAGTCTATTGTTTTTATAGGTATCACATTTATAGGATCACATTTGCATAAGTGATCCAGTATGCTACCCTAAATTCCAGACCTTTCCTTGAGTACTCTTTACTTCTTTGGAAGCAAGCTAGAAAGTCTCAGGATGTCAGCAGCCAGGCAACAAGGAAAGCTGAGCGGGGTCTGCAGATGGAGAGATGCAGGAAGATACAAAGAGCTTGATCTGGGGCCCCAAGCAAAGAACTTGGCCAATGCTGATGGTCAGAAAATGGAAAAGAAAATGAAAATCACAAGCCAGGTCCAGATGGGGAGGATAGATAAAGAATATGAGAAGACAGACTCAGGGATATTGCTAAGATGATTTTGTCAATCAGAAGATCGTGCTAGAGCTTTTGTAGCAGAGGGAAATTAATGTGCCTGTGCAACACACATCTGCACGGCAGCGCCAGTGGTGGTGCTGGATGAATGAATCTACACACATTGTTTCCTTGGATGCAGTCCTGCCTTCATGGCTTACTTAGAGTTCACTTTTATGGCTCTAGCTTTCATGAATCAAAACCTGACTGCTTCCTTACATCACACAGCTTGTGGGAGGGCAGTGAGTGGAAGAGTTTTTCAGAGTCCGTGGGAGCTTGATCTGGCAGCAGATTAATTAAAAACATACCGAATGTTTTGGCAAAGTAATCCTTCATGTACCAGCTATCACTTATATTAGCACATCAAATTCCCTTTCCCCTTTTTTCGGGGGCCATTGTAATTCTCCCTTGAGGTTTGCTTAAATGATTCAGTAATGGAAGTTACCAGGGAACTGTGGTAGTTAAGTATTATAACCTCAAGATAATGAATTTTGTTTCCATTTATAATATTCTGTCCTTTTTATATGTCTCTCAATGATTAATATTTGAGTGTAATTTTCTAATAAGAGGGTCATTATAGCTGCAGATTAGAAAACTTTATACATTGCTTCGACCAGAGGTTGGTTCTTGATTTTTCACTCTTTTTTTCCTCAGTTATATTTCTTAGTTATATATTTTAGAAAATGGTGTAGCTTAACATACGTATGGCTTAAAAATTCAAGTAAAAGAAACCATAGAATGAAAATCAGGACCTGTTTTCAAGGGGCAACTGCTTTTAACTCTTTAACTTTTCTCTGATACTTCCTATTTCCCCATTCATGCTGTTTTTGAATTTCTTACTCAGAAACCTCTTTTTACTTCAAGTTAGCACTTTTTCTCCTGTTGCTTCTGTTTCCCCTATACATGCCTCCTGTTCCATCTTACCAGTATGGCTGGGTCATCACTTTTCATTAAAGTGGTATTTGTTATATGCATTATTAGAGCTATATAAATGCTGTTCTCAACTGAACCAAGCTGTAAACAAGGATTCGTTTCCTTTCTTGTACAGCTTTCTATTTTCCAGAGAGCTAATAACTGCCTGTTTTTTCCCCTTAGTTTTTCATGTTTCTATCACTAATTTAATTTTGCTGGATTCCCAAACAAAATATTAAAGTGGTCAAGCGCAAGTAGAGTCCGGGAGTTTTCTTCCTTTCTGGAGTCATCTCTCCTGTAGCCCTACCTTGTCGGTTCCAGTCTGGAGTGACTGCTCTCCAGGTCTCCTGTGCAGCGGTCACCCTCATCCTCAGTTCGCTGTGACACTGGGAATGCCCTTTTTGTCTCTGCTCTGTTGGATTTTTTTACTTCCATATTGTAACGTCTTTCTCTGCTTTGGTTTATTTTTTTTTTTTCCAAAAGCTTCTTAAGAAATGGATGGAGATAAATTTTCTGTCACCTTACATGTCCTAAAGTTATTTATTCTGTTACACATGTGATTCATAATTGGGCTAGTGTAGAATTCTGGTTGAGGTAGGTTTTCTTACAGATTTTGAGAGCATTGCTCTGTTATCTTCTAAGCTTTTCATTTTAATCTCAAAAAGTGAGATGTCATTCTAATTCCTGGTGCTTTTATGTGACCTTTTTTCTCCTTCCTGGCAAATTTTATATTCTAAAATTTTATGATGATACGCCCTGATATGGGTGTTTTCTGCTACCTGGATACTGATTTGGGCCCTTTTAAACTGGAAATCCATGTGCTTCAGTTCTGAGTAATTTTTGTATTTTATTTCTTTGATTATTTTTCTATTTTCTCTTTTCTCTCTTTATGGGGTGTCTGTTACATAGATGATGACTGATCCCTGTTTTTCTTAGCTTACCATCTGTTGGTCTTCTTATTCTAATTTTTTGGATATTTTCTCTTCTGATCCTTCTTTTGATTTTTAATATTTTGTTTACTTTTAAAATCTGAGAGTTTTGTTTTCCTTGACTTCTAGTTAATCTTTTTTTTTTTTTTTAAATAGCTTCCTAGTTTTGTTTTAAAGGTGGAGTATTTTCTCTCTGAAGATAATATTTGTGGTTTTTAGTTTGTACTTTTCTTCAGCTTCTTTTATTGTTTGGTTTCTTTGAATTCCCTTTTCAGGTTTTATTTGCTGTTTTTCATATTGGAAGCTTTCTTCAAATACTTGATGATTATTGGCAGTCGGCTCTTATTTGAGAGGGAGGCACTGAAAGCTGATTGGAAGCTCTGTATACATGGATAAGGCTTGTCAAGCAATGGGCTTCACTTAGGTTAACAGGATGGGGACCTGATTGTCTCAGTGTTGGCATCCATGGGTTATTTCTCTTGGCCTGGTTTATCGATCAGAGAATAATCTTTCAGCTTTGGGGGCTGGGGAAAGGATGGATAATAAGTCTGGGCTACAGGTATTTTGGGAGCTGGATAGAGGAAGGAGATGGATTCTCATCCTTCATCTTGTATATTATTATTTAATCTGTTGTATTTAGTAGGGTGCCTCACCCTGCTGTCTGTGCCTGGGGTCTCTGAGTCTGGAATGTCCCTCAATCATTTTTTCCAGGATATAAATCTCCCTTCTCCTGCCAAGGTTGAGGGGTGGGGGTAACAGGAAGCTGGTTGGCCTGTGAGTGTTGAGTTTAAGGGATCTTGAGACCAACTATTCCTTATTTCTGTTTCCAGAGCCCCTTCTTCCAGTATACTAATTATCTCCAATTACTGATTTTATTATCACTATCCTTAGAAAGTTTAGCTTTTTTTGCTTTGCCATGTAGGTTATCGTCTATCTATCTACATTTTGTTTACTTAAATTGATCTAAAAGCTTTATTTTTTAAATTTTAACTTTTTACTTTGACATATTTCAGAATTAAATATTTAAAAATAGTACATTCTTTACCTAGATTTCTCAAATGTTTCTGTATACCCTTCACCCAGATTCTTCAACTGTTTGTATTTTATCACAGTTGCTTTATTCCTTTTCCTCTGTGTGCATGTGTGTATGTGTATTTTTTCCCCTGAACTTTTTGGAAGTTGCAGGTATGATACACCTTTATCCCTAAAGACTTTTTGTACATAATCGCAATACAGTGATTGAAATCATGAGGACATAAACATTGGCGCAATATTATTATTCAATCTATAGACCTTATTTAGATTTCATCAGTTATCCTAATAATATCCATTAGAACAAAAGAAAAATCCCAGACCATGAATTGCATTCAATTGTCATGTCTCTTTAGCCTCATTTTTTAGTCTAAAACAATCTCTCAGTCTTTCTTTTTCTTATCTGAAATTCACATTTTTGAGGAGCACATGCCGGTTACTTTGTAAGACATCCCTTGATTTGGGTTTGTCTGTTGCTTTAGCATGATGAGATTCAAATTATGCATTTTGACAGGAGTATCATAAAAATAATGTATTCTCAGTGTATCGTATCGGAGAACACATAATGTCAATTTGTGCCATTACTGGTGATGATAACTTGGATCACAGGTTTCTGGGAGTTTCTCCAATGTCATGTCAAGTTACTACTTTTCCTTTTATTATGTGTCTTGTGGGGAAATACTTTGAGACTATGTGAATATCCTGTTACTCCTCAAACTTTCACCCACTAGAGTTTTAGCATCCATTGGTGATTCCTGCCTGCATCAGTTGTTATAATGGTTACCAAATGGTGATTTTCTAATTCTTCTTCTCTATCTTCTCAAATAAGTCACTAGATTTTTTTTGTTTGTTGGTTTTTGGTTTTGGTTTTGTTTTTTGTTTTCTGATATGGAGTCTCACTCTGTCAACCAGGCTGGAGTGCAGTGGTGCAATCTTGGCTCACTGCAATCTCCTCCTCTTGAATTCAAGCAATTTTCCTGCCTCAGTCTTCTGAGTAACTGGGAATACAGACACACACCACCACGCCCAGCTAATTTTTATATTTTTAGTAGAGACAAGATTTCACTGTGTTGACCAGGATGGTCTCGATCTCCCGACCTTATGATCCACCCTCCTTGGCCTCCCAAAATGCTGAGATTACAGGCGTGAACCACCGTGTCCAGCCACATGACTAGTTTTTTTGAGGTTGATTTTTCTTTTTAAACCTGAAGGTTGTTGGATTTAAAGGTTCTTCTTTAATGCATTTTTAGTAAGTTTTTGTTTTCTCTTTGAATATTACATATCTGCAATTCTCCCTAATCTTTTCTTCTAGAATCCTATAAAATCTGTGTTAGACCTTTTATTCTGTCCTTACCTTATATCTCTCAGCTGTGTTTGGTTTGGTTCTTCAGGTTTTCCACATTTTTATTTCTCTGTGCTACATGCTAGATAACTTTTTCACATCTGTTTTCCTGTTTTCTTTATCTGTGACTAATGTGTTTTTTACCTATCCATCTTGAGTTAAATTTCAGTAGTTATTTGTAGAAGTTCTATTTGATTATTTTTCAAATCTGTTTGCCTGGCCTTTTTCATAGCATCTTTTTTTTCCTTATGTTTTTAATTCCTTCTTTTATATCTTTAATCACTGGAGACACTTTATGTTCTCCATCCAATTTTCTGAATTCCTGTAAGATCTGATCTTGTCATTTGTCTACTGTCCACTGCTCTTATTGCATTGTTTCCTTAGACTTTTTCTGGCCCACTTTGTCACTGATTGTATAGGCCTTCAAGGGATCTAGTTTTAAGTGCAAGTCTCACTTCTAACGTCCTTACTTCCTGTGCCCAAAACCACGTCTCCTCTTCCAGCATGAGCATTAAAACCAACTACATTGCCAACCCCTACAACAAGCTCAGCCCTTTGCAGTGCCACACTAGCTCCGGGGCATTCAGCTCTCATTTGCAGTTTTTTCTTCATTTTTGGTCCCTAGGAACTCATCTGTTCCAGTGACCTCAGCTGTATACTTAAAAGAATTTTTGTTCTGTTTTATACTACATTTCTATGTTTTGCAGCAAGAGGATTTTGAAAAGGAAGGCTCCATCTGTTTTACCTTCCAAAAATTTGTTGAACTCTGGTCCATTCTTGTTTGCAATAAAAGGTTGTTTTTGCCCTTGTGGGTTCATGCCTTTTTTTTCCAGGAAGAAGCAGAGATGAAACATAGTAGACAAAACATATGCTTTATTGGAATTCTAGAGAAATTAATATTTAAGAAATCACTTTATTTTGGAGGTTCTTCTGTCCATTCTGTATCAACTTTCATTTTGGTGTTAGGCTCTTAACAGCTCAAACTATACAAAAACTTTGGTTTCCTTAGTCATAACTGTGTTGGCGTTTTGAGCTTGGAGGCCATAAGCTGTAATTTAATCGCTCCCAAAAGTTCTTATTTACCAAGCCAATGAAGTCTTCCCCTGTACCATAGATGACCTCTCTAATATGGTCAGGGGCTACCAACAAGCATTTTATGCCCAGACTAGAGAATGAGCTGCTCTTGCAAACTGTCAGAGTATTTCAAGTATGGGAGAATCAGATGCCACTGTAAATTTGTTTTACCTCTCATGAGACGTAGTAGTATAAACCATCATGAACATTGTTGTCTTTGGTTTATAGATTGGCTTTCTTTGTTTGAATCAAATAAGTCACTAGTTTTTTTCACTGAAACATTTATTTTAAGTATTTTCGGTATACTTATGAAGTAGCAGGTCCAAGGATGATAATTGAAGACCTTGTTCTAAGAATAGTCTAAATCTTTTGTACTATGAAACAACTGAACTGTTATTTTTAACATATCAAATTATAAACCAATAAAATCAATGGTGTGTTATCTTTGCCAGTATCTTAAGCAATCATACTATAGATATATTTAGTGAAATTTATTACTTGCAGGCTGCTATAACTCATGAATTATTAAAAGTATCAGCATATGGAACCCTCTCTTTCCTCATTCCAGATTCTTTTAATATGGCTTATGTTGAACCATTTAAATGGTTTCTGTCCATCCCACTGATGGAAGCTGCAGCCAAATGAGGGTTCTTATAAATGATTGGTTTTTTTTCCAAGCAAGAGGAGGATGAAATGTCAACTCTTTCCTCTACTACCTGAAAAGCAATCAGTGGCCACCTTTCTTGCTCTTCTTGACAGTAGTTTGGCTTTATGGAAGAAGGGTGGGCATTTAGCCAAATGTAAATTTCATTGCTATATAAAGAAAAAATTGAAGTAGCTAAAACTCAGATAATAACAGGAATTTTCAAGAGGCATTCAGATGGGTTTAACTTGTGCGCCTTCCAGGAAACTAATTGTAGCCCAGAAATTCCTAAACTGCACGTTTCAATCCCTTTTTTCTTGGGGATGATCTGAGTGACTTGAGGTTACTTACCAAATCTGTCTTTGCAACAGTTTGCTCATCTGTAGGACTGAGTTTAGGGATAATGATAGCTTCAGAAGAGTAGTGTAACAATTAGCAACTGATTATTAATTGCTAATTAAGACTATTGCGAAGGACATTTTGGAATCAAACCTGAGTTCAAAACCATTTATTAGCTTGACCTTGTACAAAATTTTTTCCTCTCTCCCTCTCTCTTCCTCCCTCCCTCCCTCCCTCCCTCCCTCGTTCCCTCCTTTCCTTTCTTCCTCCCTTCCTCCCTTTCTCCCTTTCTCCCTTCCTCCCTTACTCTCTCCTTCTCTCCCTGCCTTCTTCAGTGGCACAATCATAGCTCACTACAGCCTTGACCTCCTGGGCTCAAGTGATCCTCCCACCTCAGCCTCCCGAGTAGCTGGGATTATAGGTGTGCACCACATGCCCAGCTAATTTTTTTAAATCTTATTTTTGTAGAGTGCAATGGCATGATCATAGCTCACTGAGCTCCAACAATCCTCCTGCTTCAGCCTCCTGAGTAGCTAGAATCATAGGCTTGCACCACTATATTCAGCTATTTGTGGGGTAGGGGGCAGTGAGTAGCAACAGGGTCTTGCTATGTTGCCCAGGCTGATCTTGAACTCCTGGCCTCAAGCTCTTGAACTCCTGGCCTCAAGCAATCCTCCTACCCCAGCAAGTTTATCTTTTTGGATTTCATTATTCTTAGCTGTAAAATGAAAATAATACTTATTTCACATGACTATTCTAAGAAATTAATTATATATGTGGAAGCATTTTGTAAGTGATGTGGGGCTATGAAAGTAAAGTGTTGTTAATTATAAGGATGCTAGCATAATGCTTTATCACATGGAAACATAAATTTTAGAATTGGGTGGGACTCTAGAGGGGAAAATTGAAAATACAGGAGGGTATACTTTGTGCCCAGTTAGATCTTATTATGTATTTTATCTTGTTTATTCCTTAAAACCAAGAGTAGCATTCTGTTAGCTCTGTTCTTACAGATGAAGGAAGTGAGACTGATTTATTTCAAGGCCCACCCACTGATCACCTCTTTTTTTAAATGAGGAAATGGAGGTCCAGAGAAATATGTTGATTCATCGAATGCAGAGATTCTCTGTCCATCATTCCATCTATTATACTGCTTTCTTTTCATATAATTGTTTTCATCTTGCACCCAAATTTGGCCCCCAAGTTAAACAGGGAACATAATGACATGTAAGTACAGTGGCAGTGTAAATATAAAAAAGACTTCTGTCTGTGGCTTTCTGATAGATTAGACATGCTAAGTGACCTTCTTAAGTGAACAACTAAAATATTGAATGAAGTATTATAAAGCAATTTTAACCTATTGCTGAGCTGACGGGAAAGTAGGGTATTTGCTAATCGCCAAATCAAAGTGAAACTCAGTATCCTGGGAGGTGAGTGGGAGCCAAAGTCAGCTATTGCCATGGAGACTTTTGTAGACCTTGATGATCTGGAGCTTTGACCTGGTAACTCTGAGAAGTAGGGAGCAGGGATTAGGATTTAAATCCTGTGACCCATCCAACTCTCACAAGAACTTCCTGGATGAAGCTAGGAAACTAAAAGATTATGTCTTCAGTGAACAAGGAAAGAAGGAGTAAACCTGACTGTACTGACCCTTGCGATTGAGAATCACAGTTGCAAGCCACCCCCACATGGATTAATACTACCATTATCATCCAAATAAGCCTTAAGAAGGGAATTTAGTCGAAAGTGGCCTTGTATTGATAGGAACCAGCAGTCGCAGACACAAACCCTATCATAAGGACCATATTTTCAGTCCAGGTCTCAAATAATTCTTATAAATTAAATGTCTAAGGACAATTAGCAGCTCACAACCATAAAGATATAGGCAATATTGTGAGTGAGAACTACCAGAAAGAGACCTGCAAAGGCTTGCAATTATTAGATTATTAGAGTCAATGACGTTGTTCAGAATGTAGCCCAGAGAGACAAAGAGATGGAAAATATCAAGGAGAAGTGAAGCAATATAGAGAACAGAGAGAGAAGGGTCAACATACGTCTAAGCTGAGTCCCAGAAGAAGAGGTGGGGAATGGATAGAGACCCTATTGAAAGCATCAGAGCTGAGAATTTTTCACAATTATTGAATGACACAGGCCACAGATCCAAGGAGACTAACAGACCACACCAGGATAAGTAAAAGTAAATTTATAGCCTGGTAATCATAATGAGACTGCAGTAAATTAAAAAATATATATAAGATCTTAAAAGCAAATGTAGGAAAAAGAGAATAGCAGTAGAAATATTTGGCCTGCTCTTGTGACCCTGAGTTAGTCTCTGTGGCTCAGTTTCTTCAGCTATCAGCCTATCTGACTGATAGACCTATATTAAATCAGGTCTAGGTTGACTCATGGTACTTGTTATTTCAGTGCCCTCAAATGTGCTGCCACCATTTAGAAAACTCACTTAGGAGCAAATTGCTGTAAATAGGTTTCAGGAGCTTTAAGTTGATAATTAACTATCTTACTTAGTTCAAGCCCTAAGAAGATTTCTACCTTTGATTTTCTCCATCTTTCACGTGTCTTTTCATGTGTAATCAGTGAGATTTGGCCTTCAGTGTTATTCTTGTTTTCCAGAACAGTCAGTTATTGTATTAGTCTATTCTCACATTGCTATAGAGAATTACCTGAGACTGGATAATTTATGAAGAAAAGAGGTTTAATTGGCTCTCATTTCTGCAGGCTGTACAGGCTTCTGCTTCTAGGGAAGCCTCAGGAAACTTACAATCATGGTGAAAGGCAAAAGGGAAGCTGCCCTGTCTTACATAGCTGGAGCAGGAGGAAGAGAGAAAGGGGAAGTGCTACACACTTTTAAACAACCAGATCTTGGGAGAACTCACTCACTGTCATGAGAACAGTAAGAGGGAAATCCACCCCCATGATTCATTTATGTTCCACCAGGCCCCTCCTTCAACATTGGGGATTACAATTCAAGGTGAGATTTAAGCGGGAACACAAATTCAAACCTTATCAGTTATTATTTGAGAGTGAAATGAAATAGACGTGATACATCAAGTAAACTTCAGGTTTGTCCCCAAAGCTTTTCTCTCTTGAGCTAAGAGATGGTACTTGAAGACATTGTTAAGTCTCTGTAATTCTCTAGTTTTGCAAGTCAGCATGGGCCTGGCTGGTAGAGTGCTGTACTGTGGGTATTTGGGGCTGCAGAGGTTTAATGGTTAAGGCAACGTGGACCACATTACTGATTGCCCCTTTCAAATCTCCCAGTAACCATTAACATAAATATCATCTCACCATTTTGGACAAGGGACACTACCCTTATGCACGTTAGTAATATGATGCTAATGTTTAACTCTTTCATTGCTCTGCTTCAAAGGCCTTGTCCTATATCCATTGATAGGGAGTCTCTTTGAACCTAAAGGGGAAATGAAAGGGTTAACTCCTTTTGGTTTTGCCCTTTGACCACTTCTGGGTGAGAGGCATGATGAAATACTTTTCAAAGTCTTCAGTGGAAACACATCATGCATAATTGGAGCGAAAAAGAATAAATCAAAGCTTTTTTTCCCCTTTTAGTCTGGTAATTCATAATTGAAACCACATTGAGGTAAGGGTTGATAACTTCAAAACAACCAAGAAAACTGCCCTTTCTGTCAAGGTAGGAATAGGTAAGGCTTCTTATTACTAGGGGCTCAAAAGCTTCTGTATAGCAAGCCTGCCCTCTTCTCTTTCTTTCTTCTCTGTCTTCCCATTTTTCTGTTTAGGCAAAATACATTCATTTAAATCAGATATAGGTTGACTTAGATATCTGTTGAATTCTCTTATTTTCACATGAAGTTATACATAGTGACAAAAAGTCTCTGGTGTGATGAGGAATAGTAATTAAAATTTGGATCATCCTGAATTCCAGCTTGATTTCTTCAGTGCTACAGTTTGGTTTGTTTTAGGCTGAAAGAGTCTTTTTTTTGGTAATAAAATGTGGTCTTCCTTGCTCTTGATTTCACAATCCGAATAGCATCAGCAAGAACATTTCAGAATGGCTAGCAAAGGCCACTTGTTTACCATCAGAATTTCTCTGCTTTCTATATGGTAACCCTAGAATGGTTTTGGTTAGGTTCATATACAGCTACCATGACCTTTCAACTACAAGAAAGCAAATCAGGATTGCAGAAAGGGCCCAGGCAACTTCCTTTGTTTGGGATTGCCAAAGGCACAACTAGTTGCTCGAGTTTGAATCTCTTCCTGAAGGGGAAACCCCTTTGAACTGGTAGGTGACTTTGAGCTTAGTCTCCCAAGGCCTTTCCTTCAAGGCATCCTGAAACCTGAGCCCACACGTCCCTCTCACTAGCATCTGCACGCTACTAGCTCTTATACCAGGGCTTTCCAGAATAAAAGAACTTGTCTACAACTGGCATTGTGACCTGACAGTTCTCGGGGCTGTTAGGGATTACTTTTATGCGATTGCAATTTAACGATGTAGGATTTCTTATGGGCACTTCTGTAGTGAATATTCGTTGGAGGAGTGAGAAGTAAAGGGTGAAAGGATGGGCAAGAGGTGAGCAAGGCGTTTTAGCCAAAGGCCAGAACATTGTCAGAATAATACACACTTGTTTTTTTTGGTATCTCCTCCTACCTTTGAGTAAACAGGTTCATCAGGTGTATTTGAAAATTGCATTGATAGCCAAGGTTTTGAAGGCATAGCTGCGATAGATGGGCTTTGCCTCTTCTCCAGCTCTCTGCTGCTGGATGCCTGGTTTTATGCCCTATCTTGCCATCATGGAGATTTAATCAGGCAGCAGAGTTAATTGCCAGCATTGTTTGCCTTTTCCCTGGCAGAAGCCAGTCTTGAGTAAATTATGGAGGTTTAAATTTGCTTGATTTCCTGCAGAAAGTGGGGTCAAGAGGTCCCAGACTGTAGACACTCTCTTTGGTCACCCAGCAGGGGGTCAGTTCTTAAAGGTATTTCAGAGGTGACTAAATGCCGTTTTTGAAATGTTCCTCCCCAGTAAGCTTTTTTTCTCTAGGGGTTAGTTTGCTGACCTTACCCTAGTGGAGTGGAGTGCCTGTGTAAATGTACGTACCCCAATTAAAGCTGCCTTTCTCCACGCTGTCACTGAGCTCCAAAGGCAAATGGGATTATGCTTGAGGAAGGGAAAAGCAATTGATACAGAAGCTTAGTTGCAGATCAGCATTTCCTATTTATGACTCTTTGAAATAGAGCATAAAGGTAGCCATGTCAATTTGTCACGAAAACAATGATCAGGAAAAGAAGGTTTCGAAACAAATGAAAAAGCTAGCTGTGTAACATAAAAAAAAATTCCATTATTTAAGGCATTTCACCATAGGGCTCTAGCCTGCCATTCCCCAAGTTCCTCTCATTTCTGCTCTCCGACCTTCCTTCTCCCAGCAAACTGTGAGGTGCCCTGTTGTTGGATCATTCACTGTCTTGTCGGCAGATCTTTCCACATGCTGCTCAGCTTGCCCCTACGCTTCTTTGGCCAGCCCTCTCCTGCTTCGTAAAGACACTGCTCAGGCCTCCTCATCTCCAGGTAGGGAGAGGGACTGTGTAGATCTCGATGTTTCCATCTGTGGACTACTTTTCATTCTTCGTTTACTGCTTGTTAGTTTACCTTGCAATTTGTCTTTTTACCTCGCTGTCTTCCCCACTAGGCTATGTGTGTTTTGAGAGGAAGGAAGGTGTTCCTCTTTGCATCTTTAACACTATTCCAGGCTTCTAGTGCATGTTCAGGAAATGTTGGCTAAATGAATGAGTACTAGAAATAATGCTAGTGGGAACGATTGCTGAATCACTAATGCCACTGTTTTAGTAGGTAGGAAGAATACAAATTGAGAACAGTGGAAGTATTTTGTGTTTGCTTTAAACTGTAATTCATAAAGTCCTGTTTTAAGCCCTCTGCTAAATGTTTGTGTACATAATCTCATTTAATCATCATTACCCTAGGAGGTAGGTACTGTCATGATCCCTGCTTTAGAGATGAGGAAACTCATACGCAAAGAACTGTACATGTCACAAGACTAGTACATGGCAAGGCCCATTAAAGCCTTCTGTTAAATATCCCTATAAAATCCTACACTTCTTCAGAACACAACACAGTAAGATTCTTGGTAAGTGTGTATAAAATGAGTTAACTAGGTTGGGAATTATTTCAGAACTCATAATTTTAGTCATCTGAATGTACATCAGCTATTCATATCTATACATAAGGGGGACAGATAAAACAGGCCTAAGTCATTTGGGTTTAACTTACTGACTTCTTTAAAAAATGAGTTTTGATTGAACAACTAAGCATTGTTCTAAGTAGTGGGTGTTCTGGCTCCTGCCTTCATGGAGCTTTCAGGTTAGCCAAAACATAATGAATAGAAAGGAAAAGAGAAAAACATGGAAATAAAAACAGTATATTTGGACAGGAAGAAGTAGAGGTAGAGAATCCAAATAAACCAGGACCTTGAAGCATGGTAAGGTAAAGAGAGGGAGAAAGAAGTATTTCATTTGGGATTCTTGTACTGCAATTCATTTGGAATTCTTGTGCTGCAAGAGATCTCAAGACTGCTTACGCTACCTCCTTCCCCCTTTTGAGACACACAGAAAGTAAAGCCCAGAGAAATTAAAACTCACATAAGATCAATCATTGGCCATCATTTATTGAATGCTTCTACATGACAGTACCTTACGTATATTACCTCATTTATGTTAAGTAATACTACCTAGAAAGGTGGTGGTGGTAGTAGTAATATGATGATTTTTATAGACAGAGAAACTGAGGTACAAGAGAGGTTAAGTACTTTGCCCAGGCTATGCATCTGGCAAGTGAAAGAATCTGGATTCCGATTAAGGACTTGTGATTCCAAAACCTGCTCCAAACATGCTAACTCAATTTTGAAGTCATTTGCGTTAACCCTGGTGTTGTGTTCTACAGTAAATAATTGAGCCTGTATCAGAGTAAATATATGCTCAGAAGCCTACATACTGCCTCCTATGTTCGTCTCCACTTCTGGATTTTAAGGGAAAGTATTGGCAAGATCCGGTCCTCCTTATGCTCCTTTCCATGTTGTCCATACCCCCCGTGCTGCCTTCCCTATACTGAAGCCCTGTTTGGGATGCAAGTGGGCAGTGTGGAAAAACTGAACATCAAGAAAAGTTACTGTCCACTTCCCAGCCAACCATTCCTTCCTGTCCTCCCTCCTCCCCTACCAATCCACTTCCCAAGTGGAGCTGGCATGTGAGATGAGACCAGATCTGCTGTCTTGCCAGCGACTCTGGCCCCGTGTCGCTGGCAGCTCCATGAAATCAGAGCTGTGATGCCTTTCAGGGGTGCCTCAGTTTAAATGCCAAGGCATTCGTTTTGCGAATCTGAGCCTTGCATCTCTCAGGGAATTTTCCTCTTCTCTTAATGTCATAAAGACATTTAAGTGTATTGGCATTCTCCCCGCTTCTCCCAAGGAACAGACCTCATTCTGTTGGAGTTTTAATAGTTTTTCCTTCTGTTTTAGTGCTCTATTTACCTTTTTAAATTTATGTGCACACTTTGTGTCAGTGTTATATATTTGGTGTGTTTTTATTTCACAGGCTCTCTGAAATCATAGTGTTTGGGGTGGGTTCTTGCTTATTGGCCCAGATTTTATTAACAACGATCAAGAACTTTTAGTATTTTTGTCTCAGAAAAGAGCTAGAAGTAACAAACTCTGGAGTTCCCCACACTTACATTTTCCAAAGTCTGTAAAATGGTGATGCATCCCTGGTCTGGGTATATATGTGGGAGGGCGTGGGGAAGGGCTGTGAACCATTACCACCTGGAGTTCTGGAATCAGACTGATCGAGTTGTATCTCAGTCCCATCACTTACAGGTTATATAGCCTTGAACATCATTTGCTATTTCTAGTTCTACAGTTTCCTGATCTGTAAAATGAGAACAATAACCATATCTATCTTGGGGGTTGTTGTGAATATCTAATGAGCTAATACATGTAAAGCACAGTGCTTTGCACTTAGTAAGTACTCAGTAAATCTTGACTGTTTTAATATCACACATTAAATTATTTTATGGCTTGGTGCGGTGGCTCACGCCTATAAACCCAGCACTTTGAGAGGCAGAGGTAGGTGGATCACCTGAGGTCAGGAGTTCAAGACCAGCCTGACCAACATGGAGAAACCTCGTCTCTACTAAAAATACAAAATTAGCCAGGTGTGGTGGCACATGCCTGTAATCCCAGCTACTTGGGAGGCTGAGGCAGAAGAATTGCTTGAACCCGGGAGGCAGAAGTTGTCTTGAGCCTAGATTGCGCCATTGCACTCCAGCCTGGGCAACAAGAGCAAAACTCAATCTCAAAAAAAACCGTATGTATATACACTTTTTAAAAAGAATCTTTTTGTTTCTTTGTTTTTTTTTTTTTTCCACTTAAATGGTGTTTTTCAAGCAGGCATTAGTGAGTATTGTGTCAAGAAGGTTAGATGAGTGGGTTGGGAATGGTGATGGCACATAGACCATAAACCATCCCTGGAGATTAATTACAACTTAAATATAGGGCTGCCTTCTGACTTCAGTTTCCATAGAGGCTAGAAAGAGATGAAGAATAAAATTTGGAGTAGAAAACTCAAAAAGATTTCTAGAAATATAATGAGTTCTAAGGTACAAACACTAAAATCCAGGCACCTTCCTAAGACTACTTCCTTCCTAAGCTTAATGTCAAAGTGTGATGTCATGGACAGAATGTCAACATTGAAAAGATATCCTTTCCTATTGTGTCTCTTGGTTGTGAAATCTAATTATAGCACGTTGTGGACATTTTGGCTTTAATATCCTGATTACATTAGGACCCAAGGAATCCCGTTCAGCTTCTTGGAGTTGCCATCCCATGTGTATTCCACGTGTTTGTGTACACTTCCATCCCACACTGTTACATCTGGCAGACAGCCGTTGTCACAAAGGTGGTGATGGGTGTCCATCAGTGATATGGATGAGATTGATAGGGGACCTTGGGAATCCCTGAGTATAAAAGACTAGGTAAGTAAACAGAAGCCATAATAGCAGATAGGACATTTCATACTCAGCATTCTGGCAAAGATGGAGTTCAGTCCTGGGCTTTTTGCGTGCTAACATATGAATGTAACTAATGCCACTGAATTACACACTTAACAATGGTTAAAGTTGCAAATTTCATATTATGTATATTTTACCACAATTTAAAAAAGTGAACAATGTAATATAACAAAACCATTATATGCTTTAAGTGGGTGCCTTTTATGGTAAATGAATCCTATCCTAATAATGCTGGTAAAAAAATATAAGAACATTTAAATAATTTAAATTTTTATCAGTACAAAAATATTTTTGCTTATATTGCTATATTAAAAGCATTTAATATTTTAATGGTAGCAGAGAGACTGAATTTCTTTTGTTACTTTTTAAACTTTATTTTGAAAACATTTCACACTTGACAGATAAGTTTTGAGAATTGTACATTGAACTCACATGCTCATCACTTATTTTCACTCGTTGTGAGCATTTTGTCTTTATTCTCTGTGTTCAGAAATATGCACTGTGATATGGCAGTGGCTTTTGTTTATTTTTGCCTTTTTAAAAAATTCACTGTGCTACTTCTTTTAATCCTTTGCCATCTGAAAATTCATGCCTCTCAAATCTTATGTACTGAGAAAGTCTTCAGTTTCTTTGATAGATTTATTTATCCCATAGTTTGTGTTTTCTTTTCTGGAATCGGCTATTAAATGAATGTTGGACCCCCTAGATTTTCTCATTTTTTTCTGTCCTTATTTTTCATCTCTGTGTTTTTATTCATCAGTCTGGAATATTTTGTGATCTTTCTATTGCAATCCTGACCTTTATTCCTCCCACTGGCAGGACCAACCAGGTAGCAATCCTGCCTTTTAAAAACAATTTAAACTATTATATTTTTAATGGGCAAGAGTTGTTTCTATTCTTTGGTAGAGCTTTTAAAATAAAAATAGCAATTTATTTTTATTTCATGGGTGAAGAATCTCATCTCCTAGTGGATACAATTTGTTGTTGATGCTCTTTTAGTTTCCATCTGCTTCTTCTATTGTTTCTGTTACTTCTAAGTTCCTTTTTTTATTTATTCGTTTGGTTTCTGTCATTCATGCTGAAGATGGTCTTGAAATGTCTGTGGTTCTAGAATCTGCTCATGATTAAGAGGGAAGCACTGAAAAGCTGATGAGAAGTTATTTGTGCGAAGGCCAGCTTGTTGCCTGGAGGACTTCATTGTAAGATATTGGGGTGCCGAGCTAGCCACTTGGCTGCCAGCACTTTGGGCACTGAAGGGGAAAGAAGGCTATAGGGCTCATTGTTTAGAATGTAGATTTTCAGCCTGTATTTTCCTCTCCTCTGTGCCTGTGTTTCCCTGTCTAGAACTTCAGTTTCCCCCGAGAAGAAACCTCCCTTCTCCAGCTGGGGTGAGGGAAGGATTGATTTCTGTCTGAATACTTCATACGTGGGGTGGAGTGCTTGTGAATCTGGGCCTCTAACTGCCCCTTACACAGATTTTTTAACAGAGTCTTCCTGTTTCCAACCTTACCGTTCCTCTTACCCCACAAGGTATCTGGTGAGTTTCATTCCTGAGCCCTGTGAATTCCCAGGTTGGCCTGCTTGCTATTCCTGGCTCCCCTCCTGGTAGTCACCCAGGTCTCCACTCACACTCCTCCTCTGCTACCCCTTCTCTATCCCTTTCTGTCTTTCAGAAATATCTTAATAGGCCCATCAGCTGTTGTCTCTTCTCCCATCTCTGTCCTTATAGATGCATATTCTTTTATGTTCATCAACTGCCTTTTTATTGGGTTTCAGGAGGGAATGAAGATAAATGTGTGCTTTAATCTGTCATGTTTAACCAGAATTTTTCCTCTCAGCTGCAAAAGTTCTCGGCTCCTTTTTCAGTGATATCAGAGCCAAACTTAGTCCATGCAAATTTTGAGGAGGGGAAGACTTCTGAACAGTTACTTAGCTCTGGGATCGGTCATGGTAACAAGCCACCAAGCCTGCCATGTTTGGGTTTGCTGATGATACTGGGTTAGCCATATTGTTACAGCTGCTTTTCTGACCCGTGTTAATCTGTCCTCTTGTAGAAGTGGGGCAGTGTGAGCAATCCACTCTTCCTCCCGCTGATCCCACCACAGTCTCAAGGATTCACCGCCATAGTCCTCACCTACGACCGAGTAGAGAGCCTCTTCCGGGTCATCACTGAAGTGTCCAAGGTGCCTAGTCTATCCAAATTGCTTGTCGTCTGGAATAATCAGAATAAAAACCCTCCAGAAGGTAAGAAAAGTGAGAAAGTGTGTTCAGGAGAGGCCTGGTTTGGGCCTTAGTGCATCTCTCAGCTGGATTGATTTTGGATGGCCAAATTATTCACAGCCTTTGTTTTAAATAAATGTTCCTGCTCTGTCAGTAGCAATGCTATTTCTGAGACAGCATGACTCTGTTCAGTCCTCTCATTCTTGTTCTAGGGTGGCCCACTGACTTTCAAGCCCTGGCATACTCTGTAGCCACAAGTGTTTAAGGGCTTAGGAATCAATAGGATCAAAGGCTATCAGCCTTGGGAAAACAGATCTCAGCTTCCCTCAGCCATCTCAGCTGATTTGTTTACATGAAAACTTAGTTTAAAAGGCATTAGTTTTCTCTTTTCTTATCTCTGCTCTGATACTGTACTTTCCTTCAAAAAAAAAAAAAAAAGGATGGCCTCACTTCTGATTGGAAAAGTCAGCGGCAAAGTATACCCTGTCCAAACTTCAAGTTAGGTCCTTCAAGGGAGCAACCACTAGAAGCTCCCATTGGCTCTTTGTTAAACACTTTTTTCCTTGCCTTGGCCACCCCTGTAATCTGCTGGCTGGCAGCTAGAGTTGAGGACTGTTTGATTAATTGGATTTGTTTTTAATTCGGGACGCACAGAGTATGTTCCACCTGCATTTAGTTTCTCATTCAGTCTGTCTATTACTGATCCTAATCCCAGGGACTTCAAAGCTCCTGCCATTTATAGCCTATTAAAGCCAGGAAGTTTCTGATGGATTAGAGCAAGGAATGAGTTTGAAGTTAGTAATGTGCACCACTGTCACCGATAAGGTCTAGTTTATTGCCTGACAGTAGTATCTGCACTTTTTATGGCTAGTCTCTCTTAATTGGATATACTGAAGTCGGGAAAGTCAACCCTAGAAACTAGCGGTAGTAGATCTATAGGCTGGAAGAGGACTGTATTTCTGACTCTGTTAGGCAAATCGGATTTGCCTCAAGAAAATTCTTTCATTTCTCCAGAGACATTGACAGATTTTACTTCATGGGATGTTTGTTCTCTGAGAGAATCATATGCTTTTTTTTTAGATTTAGGGAGCCACAGTTAAAACAGCTATTTTATTTTTGAGACAGAATCTCGCTGTGTCACCAGGCTGGAGTGCAGTGGTGAGATCTCGGCTCACTGCAACCTCTGGCTCCTGGGTTCAAGTGATTCTCCTGCCTCAGCCTCCTGAGTAGCTGAGACTACAGGGGCGCACCATCATGCTGAGCTAATTTTTGTATTTTTAGTAGAGATGGGCTTCACCATGTTGGCCAGGATGGTCTCGATCTCTTGACCTTGTGATTCACCCACCTCAGCCTTCCAAAGTGCTGGGATTACAAGTGTGAGCCACCTGTACCTGGCCTAGCTGTTTTAAATAAAGTTCCTATATTATTCCCTGATATTTAGAAATTAACTTTCTATGCCTAGATTTTTCTTCTCTCTCTCAACGCTATAACATGGCCAGTTTTCTGGATTTTTGTTTTATTTGTTTGATACATAATAAGACAGAAGGAAAGGGGTAAAAGAAAAAGGAAGATGTGAGCATCATTTAAGAAGGGAAGATGAGAATACAGAAAAGAAGGAAAAGATAGGGAAAATTATAAGAAACTATGTAGAGAAGGAAATTGTTGACTTGGATTTATTCATACCAATTGCCGTTCTCCAGAGTGAAGTGAATTGGATGGTATTGCATTGCTGATTAGTCCCTTCATTTATAAAGGATAGATCATGTTTGTAGAAGGAAGGCTGGGGGCCTCTCATTGGGTCTGGCATGGCCTATTGTGCCTTGCAGTAGTTACAGGCCTATATTTGCTCCTACATCCAAAGGCCACCAGCTTTCAGAGAGACTCGCAGCTCACTCCTGCAGTCCTGCCTGAAAGGCAGAGTTGCAAATTCTGATGCTAAATGCAAAAGAGGCTTCTCCTTATAAACCCTGGTTAGCCACTTTAGGCATAAGGTGAGTTATTTATTGCGAATTTGAGTCACTTCTTTTGGGAAGGTATCATTGCAAACTGTGAGGAAGGAGAAATTTCTTTTCCTTCTTGATCTAAGCCTCTACAGTGGCACAACTAAAGGCAGCAGCATGAGCCCAGGTTTTGGAACTGGGGGTTCAGTGTTCATGTTTGGTAAGACCCTGCTAAAATGTAGTGGTTAGTTTTTATGACCAAGACTTTAGTTTATTTTTAAAAGATGTTGACTCTAGGGAGGAAAGAGAGCCCTTAACTGATGAAGCCCTCATTTTGACACGTGTAGTGACTGGACTAGCTTTTTTCTAACAGTGGTTTTTAGGTCAGGGCTCTGGCTCTGGCGGTGTGGTTGTTTGGGGAGAACATGAACCATGTTTAATCTTCTGCGGGATGTTTGTTCAGTTGGTAAATGAGGCTGTCAGCTCTGGTCTGCATGCCAGCAAATGCATCTGATTTTTTACATACAGCATTAGTAACATACATATTTTATATATATATACATATATATAAAGCAAGTCCAAGGCTTTGAAATATTAGAGGCAAAAGTGATGTTTTTCACTTTCTCTACATTTACTAAAATAAATATTGTGGTTACCATGTCTGCTGCTGGGAGGATTTGTGTAGGCAGAAATCTACCCCCATTTTCCCACTTTTTTTCCTTTTTCCAACCCAACCAAATATTGGTTACATTTAAGTCCAGATTTCTGGGTTTTAAGTTTAAGTAAATACTTAGACTAGGCAATAGAAATTTCCAGTGAGCTTTCATCACATTGGTTTTGAGCTTTGTCAGAAGAGAATGCAGGCTACTGCCTTCTCCCTCCCTAGTTTTTAATTTTCAAACTTGATGGATATAGAGGTTATTTGGCCTGGCCCTGGCCTTGGTCTGGAGGAAGTTGTTGCATTGTGCATTTCAGGCAGGGGTAACTCAGCCTTCTGTTTTAAATGACTTCAGTTTTAAATTTGAGTTAACATCAGGAGCCCCCCATATGCATATCATAATCAGTAGCTTCAGATTGTGATATGCATAGTCCTTAGCAGGCAGGATGGGGTTGGCTGAGCATGTCAGCAACCCAGGATGGTCAACAAGGGAATAAAAGCAGCAGGCACCCTTCTTTTAAGCTGAGTTCTGGGACTGTGGGGAATTGAGACCAGCTGGACACCAGGCAACTCAGGCAATTCTGAAGTGGGCTTAAGGTTTGTATGGAGATAATCTGATAATTTATTTTGTGAATCTGTGGTTGTATTTATGCTAGTGATTGGCAGGATGGACTCGGGGTCATCTTCCGTCAACCTGACCATTTTGCAGTACCTTTGCCAAGTTGGAGAAAAATGTCTTTGCTCACATTTCTCTTGGCATCCAACATGGAGAAAACCATTAATCAATATACTTGAAAAACGAAATCCTTAACACAAGGAGTTCTTTTTCTCCTTTGAGCTGGACTGAAGCTCATACTGTGAAGTTATCAGGTCACCTGGCTCAGCTGTTTGTTTTTCATAAATTCTGCAACGCATTTGAAAAATCATATTTTTCAGACTACTTTGTATGAATGGAAGGTGACATTTCTATTTTGTCTGTTATAGGTTCACAGGATGAGACATAAGATACAAGGGCTTGTTGTTTCATTTAGAATTTAAAAGAGTAAGAAAAAAGGACCCCATTTAGGCTAAGCAATAGAATTTGGGCCTGAAGATTTCTAGCTATGCCACAGTTTCTGCCTGCATTCTAGAAATTGTCCCCATATCCTTCTGTCTAGACCTCTTCATGTTATCAGTAGAGAAGTGAAGTTCATAGGACTTCACAAGAATCCACTTATGAAGATGATAATGATATAACCATATTGTATACCTTTTTAATCCAGGAATAGAAACTGTACTACATGCTTATTATCTGTATCTTAGGACAAGCCTGCAAGGAAGCTATTACTATCCCCATTTTGCAAAAATAAGAAAAATGAAACTCAGATGAGCAGAGTAATTTGTCAGAAATCAACACAGATCTTTCTGGATCCAAAGCTCACACCCTTTGCACTAAACCCCCCATGTCTATTTAGATTACCATTTAGTTGCAGGAAAATCATCATGTGTTGTCGGTTCTTTGATTTGGGATCATGTAGAAGATCTAGATCCTTGTCGGGCTGAGAGAGACAGAAAAGTAAATCTGTTTTTTTTTTTTTTAAAGACTGATGGGAAGGAAAAAACCTCTTTTCTTTTTCACATAGATTTTTCTTCCCTACCTCATGTTCCCTTCTTCTACTGCTTCATTCCTAATTTTTTTAAAGGTTACCTTTTCAGAATCAAAATTCCATATCAGTATTATCTGTTTTAAGGGCAGGATATAATTTTAATGCTTATTCTTTGGTTGCTGCCCTCTCATTTCTGGCCTCCACGAAAGGGATACTGTCAGAAGCCTGAGAGAATGGTACTTGTCTTTCATGGAGGCCATTTAATTTGACAAAGGGAAAGCACGAAACTGGGAATTCTATTTAGAGTCCTGTCAGGTGGTATTGATGGTCTATAGACAGCTGATCACTGAAGTGGAGATGCCTTTTGCCAAAGCCGACTTTTGGCTACCCAAACCTAACTCGCAACAGGGAAAAGTAACCATACATCTTAAAAAGCCATAATTCATTCTGCATTTCTACTGGCACCCCATATCATCCTCGTGAGTCTTCATCACTCTCTAAAACTTACCCATCAAAGACTTTTTACAAGGGCAAGTTAGTTCTTTGTGGACACTGCCTCAAGTAATTCTTTGGACATATATAGGTGAACAGTGTGGAAAGCTGTCTGTGGGTTGAATATGCTATACACGTTCCCCAGTTGTAAGTCCAGACTCCATCCAGTGTAGAGGCATGTTTATACTTAAAGTAGCTAGCTTAGTTTCTCTACATCGTGGAAAGAGGAGCTGTTTGTTGCCTTGTGGAATTAACATGACCAAAATTCCATGTTCTTTTGTTTTATTAGTGTGTGAGAGTTTAAAGGATTCATGGCAGGGATCTTGCTTCTCTAAAAGTGGCCATGGAAGGCCTGAGCCAGGGGTATACCACTGGGTTGTCCAGGTGATGTACCGGATCTCCAATGTACCGCTTTGCCACTGCTACCTAGGGTTCAACAAGATTCTCTGGTTCTGTAGGTAGACACAGACTTTCCAGAGAAAGCACTTCTAACATTTAGTGACTGCCTACAGTGTACTGGGCACTGTGTTGCCAAATGCATCCGCATACATCCTCACATTCAATCATATCAAGATGGTGTCATTATTCCTTCTTCATAGTTGAAGAAGCAGGCTCAGAGTGTTTAACTTGTTCAAGGTCACATGACAAGTAAGTGGTAGACCTGGCATCTGAAGCTGTTTCCAAGGACTGTTTTCTTTCTGTGATGTTTAGCTGCGTCATGGAATCCTAAAGCCACAGAGGCATCGTGTTTAGTTTCCACCTGATGTCAAGTAGAAATCTGACCTAAGTTAGTGCATTTTAAGTAAAAGGGCACATTGTGCTGCTGAAGGCAACACATCTCAGAACAGTTTATACCATCAGGAAGTTTTTACATATTTTGAGTCTAAATCAGTTTCCCTGTAACTTCCACCCTTCCATTTGTCATGCTTCTAACTCTAAAGGCCATAGAGAACAATTCCCTTTTCATTCGATAAGCTTTCTGATATCCCAAGAATATTAGTCAAGGTTCATTTGGGAGACAGAAACCACATGATAATTTGAACAGGAAAAATTTAATATGAATTATTAACTAGTAACAGGATCTACCTACTAAAGGGTAAAGAGAACTCTGAAGATTACGGGAAATAAACTTGAAAGAGCCCCTTCTCCAGCTAGATCTGAGATTCACACCTTGCTGGGGAGAGTAGGGCTGTCACCCACTGGGTTAGGAAAGTTTACTGAGATGCCACAGGCCAAAGTTGACAAGCAGGAAACCCAGTCATGCCCCTGTATACACACAGAGTTCAACAGGAAGCTGCCCCAGGAGTGTTAATGAACTTGCTGGGAAACTGGCCAGGGCTTTGGTAGAGCTCACCTGGAACTACCTACAGCGAGAATTTTGGCCTAGTTGCTGGTGGGGCATCCACAGAACTTGCTGGGAAGCTGCCTGCAGGGGTGCTGTTAAATTCACTGGGAAGCAGGTTGTAGTATGCTAGAACCTGCTGGCAAGCTGGCCCAGGGAAGAGGTGCTATTTACACTTGCTGGAGACAAGTGCCCCTGCCTGCCTGCCTGCTGGCCAGGCACTACTGGAGCAAGAAGTAAAAAAGGCATACCAGACCCAAGAAGAAAGCCATCCCCGTGCGCTGCACTGCCCTTCAGTCCCCTGTGCTGACACAGGTAACACCATGCCAGCTGGCAAAGGAGGGGTGTTCACAGGGTCCGGTGTAGCTATCACTAACAGGGCAATGAAGACTGCAGTTGAAACTGAGAGGCAATAAAGTGCTAAGTGGCATGCTTAATTTCTGTAAGCATTCTGTAGAAAGCCTGGATACAGATGCCTGCACCGTCCTTGTTATTTCTTCCTAACTATTTTCTGGGCCTGTTGGTACTTCTTGTAATGTTGTGGTACCGAAATCTGAACAAAATCTAACTCAGCAGATTTTAGAGTGTGATCTGGGTACCCTGGACATCCCTGAGATCCTTTCAGGAGATCTGGGACATGGAAATTATTTTCATAATCACACCAAGTGATTATTTCTCTTTCCCACTTCTCTTATTCTCTCACAAAAGTACAGTAGAGTTCTCCAGAATCTGCATGTCATGAATGACATCCTTTCCCAAAGCTAATAGAATGTGTGCTTATATATTTTCTTAAGAGCATAAAGGGATTCTGAGATCAAAAGTTTTGGAAACCACTGGTCTTGTAGGCAGGGCTATAACCTCCTTCATTTTAGAGGTTACAGTGCCGGAGTCCCTAACCCCTGGCCAGGAACCTGTAGCCATCTGTGGCCTCTTAGGAACGGAGCTGCACAGCAGGAGGCGGGCGGCTGGAATGTGAGCATTAAGGCCTGAGCTCCGTCTCCTGTCAGATCAGTGGCAGCATTAGATTATCACTGGGGTGTGAACCCTATTGTGAACTGCTCATTCAAGGGATCTAGGTTGTGCACCCCTCGTGAGAATCTAATGCTGGATAATCTGAGGTGGAGTAGTTTCATCCTAAAATCATCCCCGCCCTGGCCCCACCCCGCATTCACGGAAACATTTTCTTCCATGAAACTGGTCCCTGGTGCCAAAAAGGTTGAGGACCACTGTTGTAATGTGTTCATGTTTTATAAGGATTTGGGAATGGTAGATGTATGACAGAGATTTTATTTATGTGAAATAGGGATCAAGCAAGAATAAGGGTGGTTGCTGGAGAAAGTGATTAAACCTTATGAATTTTGTTCCAGATCCAGAGAAACATGGGATTCTGAAGCTGCAGCTCCTTTTTGGTCTTTTAATGCTAAACAGACTTAGGTTCAAATACTAGCCTTATCATTTATTTTTTGTGTATCACTGGACGAGTTAATGAACCTCTCTGAGCCATGAAAATACTACTTTATAATAATTTCTGCCTCATAAAGTTGTCAGGAGAATTGGATGACAGTGTATCTATAAAGCATCTGGCATGTATTAGTCGATTAACAAAGTTCTCCTTCTTCCTTTCTCTCTGCTTATCCTTATCCTGAAAAGAATGGACTTGCTTAAGATCCAATAGATAATGCAGAACTCAGGCCTCCAGTCTTTCAGGCATGTGTTCATGCATTATTCCAAAGATATTTATCAATTACGTGCCAAGAATGAAACTATAATTAACTATTGATATTGATGAAAAGACAACGGCCCATAGGGTTATTTCTTTGGTCACTGATTCAGCCCTTTCCCAAATACACTTTTTGGAGCTGACCACTCCCTTTGAGGCTCTGTGCCACAGGTTTATTTTAAGACTATGAATACCTTCCTTGACTACAGTGCCTCCCGCTTGCACAGGCCTCTTCCAAGACCCTGGGAGTGCCCCAACAATGTGTTCTACAACCAGTTATATTACAACATGTGCAGAAGTAAAACATTTTGTCTGCAGTCGGTCAAGACAGCCTTTTCCCCTACTGACTTTCCCTCTATCATGCTTCTCCTGGAATATGGTGACTTTGGAGTGGTCATGAGTGCTTTGGGACTTCAAGACCCACAAAAATGAGATTTTTCTACAATTACATCATGGACTTTTTGAAGGCAATATGATACCTAGCTTTCCTGTTCTCGTTGGACAAATGTGTGAAGAACAAACTGCCCTCTGAGGTGTATGGACATGGGTACTATACCAAAGAAGTATGAATTTCATGCTATGCCAAATGCAACATTTTAAAACAAAGAACCTGTGGTCAAATTACTCCAGTCATTTCATAAAGTAGAATGGGAAAAAAATGTAAGGCAAGTTATGGGTTGGTGTTTCTTCAGTATACTAGAAAATCCCACATAAGTGGACCTAGAAATTTGATAATTACTTTGTAAATTGGTCATGAGGAGAAACCAAACCTAGTGAGTCGGGGAGAAGGGGTACAGTGCTGGGTTGAGGAAGCTACACTCATTCAGTGAAACATACTCTGATGAGGGGTGGATTTTAGCAGCACTGAAAGCTGTTCAATTGCATGACGGAGGCGGGCACATCGGGGCAGACATCTTCAGCACAGGCACTGTACTTCCCAGCACAGCTGCAGGCAAGTTCTCAGCTAGGATATACTTACCTGAAAGTATTTTGCAGAGTATTTACCAGAGGTGGATAGAGTTCTGACATTAAAGCCTTGATTCTGAGAATGAAGTGATCACATATATTGTATGTATGTATATATGTTGTATCTATATGTGTGTATGTGTGGTATATATACTTTTTATTATAATAAAGATGCATCTGTGAGAATCTCCCCTTGCACAGTTGTACTTTTGGATTTGGTGAAAGCCATGGCTACAAGTTGATTCTTCCATCTCACTTGTGATGTCATGCTTTTACTACTTTATCTCCTTACGAGAGTTAGGAGAATAGTAAATACCTTTTCTCTTTTTCCAGATTCTCTCTGGCCCAAAATCCGGGTTCCATTAAAAGTGGTGAGGACTGCTGAAAACAAGTTAAGTAACCGTTTCTTCCCTTATGATGAAATCGAGACGGAAGCTGTTCTGGCCATTGATGATGATATCATTATGCTGACCTCTGACGAGCTGCAATTTGGTTATGAGGTAAGGAGGTTGTACACAGTGTGTTTATATGTTTAACACTACTTTCTGTGATTGCTTATCTTTCCTAAAAAAGATTTCCTTCTTAAAAGTCAGAATTCCTAAAGTCTTCTGATAGAGTCCAAAAGGTGTGCATAAGAGTGTGAGTTATGAAGCTGTTCCTTCAAGTGCTGGAGAAACCCTATTCCAAAATGACAACTATGCCCTCCACTGGTTTTGGGAACTCCCAAGGAGAGTCCCAGGGGACAATTTCAAAAGAGCATCTGTAGCATTTAACAAGCACTTAATTGATGTCTCCTTGAATAGCACTTCCCTTGACTCAAGCAGCTGGGCACCACAAACAATAAAAACATCAATAAGTGAAGAAGCTGGCGACACTGACAAACAAAGCAGACCCTGTTGATGGCTTTCTTTCTGAGTTTTAAGTGGAGAGGCTGGCTGCCTGTCTTTAGGGAGAAACATTCCCTATCACCGTTTATTCAATGAGGCTGATGGATTAGGCTAGGTTCAAGGGTTAAGTATGGAGACCAGTAAAGGTCTCCCCAGGGGAAAGTGCCAGAGTCCAGGCCTGGTGAAAAGCAATAGGAATTGATGGGCCCTGTCAGGGTGTACGTGAGATGCGTGATGACGACAGGCGGAGACCTGCGGCTGCCGGTAGAGGTGGTATCAGACCTAAGCATGCAGAGCGTTCAAGTCATTTAGCTCTAGCTGGCTCAGGGGAAAGGGGAGAGAGGTAACCATTTTCTTTAGTTAACTTAGGATTTGTTGAATTGGGGGTTCTTAAATCCTATTTTTTTTTAAAATGAAGCTATATTTAGTACATATGTTTATTATAGAAATTTATTTTTAAACTCTTAAATTGAAGGTGATTTTTAAGGGAAAGGAAAAGGAATCCACTCCCCCCGACACTATCACCACCACCAAAAATTAAAAGGTCAGTTTTTCCTAAGTTTTTAAAAAATGTAGCTTCATTTGAGTGTAAAAGAAATTGTTATGAAATAGATTGATGTGAGATGCCCTGGGTGATATAGTTATTGGCCAATGAAAGGCTTGAGAGTAGCTAATAAAACACACATCAATCTTTTCGGATTTATTTTTATTCAGAGGAGATGACCTTTGCAGCATAGTGTCTAGGGTGTTGGATGATATTCCATATACTATTATTCCCATTTTTAAAACAAATTGCCTACTTGTTTTTCTAGCCAAGTCATGGCAAAAAGACTGATTTTTTTTTTTTTTTTTTTTTTTTTGCCAGTGATTTCTCTCTTCATTGCATATAATGGCTTCAAACTCTACCCATGTGTTTATTTTTGTGGTAAAAGTGAGGTGGAAAAAAAGGAATATTCCAAATGACATGGCCAAGATGGACAGAGTGCTGTCTCTTTAGTATTTTCAGTTGGTCTAAAAGAAGACTACTGAAAGAAGGGTGGGCTGAATGTATTCCTAGGATTTCTTTCAACCCTGTTTGTTTTAAGCAACTAAGAGTATGTTAATGAGAGGAAGTTTTACAGAACTTAAAGGGACTGAGCTTGAATCTTTACCTCTTTCCTCTGATTACTTGTGTTTGATTCCATATTATCTCTAAAGAAGTAATTATTAGAAGAGTGAAGTCAGGAAGCAGTCTTATCTCCGTTAGTGTCTCCAGATGCTATGGAAGGAACAGCTTTGATAACTACCTTTTATACCACTGACTAGGTTCCTATCAACATCCTGAGTGTTTCCATACATTACTTATGATCTTGCCCCAGGCCTGCAAAGCAGGTATGTTTTCCTCATTCTGTACTGAGACTAAGTAAGGTTAGATAACCTGCCTATAGTCACACAGCTAATAAGTGGAAGAATTAGGATTAAAATCCGAGTTTTTTTGACAAGGTGCTGTCTTCCCTGAGGATTTTACTGTGAGTTACATTTGCCAGAGATCAGTGAAACTCAGAAGTAGTACTTACAGCCGTCAGCATATCATTTGCCTGTCACAAAATTATTTTGACTCTAAAAAAAACAAATACATTTTTTAGGAACTCCTACCATTGGTGCTTTAGGGCCTCTGTACCCAAATTCCTGCTCTATCACTGACCAGTTTATGATGATGGACAGGTTATTTAATCTCTCCGGATCATAGTTCATTCTTATATAAAATGGTGATGACAATATCTACTTCATGAGATTATCATGTGCATTGGGTGAAATTACGTAGTGCCTCCCACATGGAAAGTGGGATTCCCCAATGTAGGTTGGGTCCAGCGCACTCTATACCTCTTTGTGAGCAAATAATGGTGAACTGTGTTGTTTAGTGTCTTTTTTTCCTTTTAGAATGTAAGCACCAAAGGGCAGTAAGTACATTTCCTGTGTGATGGACAGTAGATTGTGCTCTTAATTACGATTCATGAAAGAGACTGTTTTCATTATTCAGAAGGGACTTTCTATCTTGAAGAAGGAACTCAGTTTAGTGTTGAATCAAAAGACAAAAGACCATGATGCTGCTGAATCCTGCTTTTTATGCTGAAGCCTAGAATTGATTTTCATGCAGGAATTGGGAGCAGGCTTGACTGATTAAGGGAATAAATAAGTAAATATTTGCATCTTAGGGGAGCTATATGGGAACCCAGAACTACTACTTTGTGGTGTTATCACAGTCACTTGGAATTATATCCATCTTGTTCATCTCTACCCATCCTTCAACACTGAGCTCAGCTGATACTATTTCAAAGAAGCTTTCAGAGTCCCCAGTCTAGTTGGGTTCAGAGTACTCTGTACCTCTTTGTGAGCAATAATTGTGAACTATGTTGTTATAATATCTTTTTTTCCTTCTAGAATGTAAGCACCAAAGGGCAGGAACCATGGCTATCTTATTCATTGCTATACCCTCTGTTCCTAACCCAGTTCATTGCATTCAGTAGTTAATCAGTGACATTTGATGAATAGACAAATCTCCCTTGCCAACACACATATGAAAAGATATAAAAAAGATTATTCTGGCCTGTATGCCCTTCCACTTTACTGTGATCCATAATCTGGTTACATCCATTTTGGCAGACAGTATGGAGTTTAAAATGTTAAACATGCAGCTACCATATGACCAGCCATTCTTCCCATGGGGATTTACCCTAGAGAAATGAGAACATGTATCTGCACAAATACTAGTACGCTAATATTCAAAGCAGCTTTTATTTGTAATAGGCAAAAACTAGAGAACATAAAACAATATCTATCAACAGTTGACTGGGTAAACATTGCAATACATCCATAGAGTAGAGAATGGCTCAGTAATAGGTAAGAAGTAACTATTGATAAATGCAATAGCATGGACATTTTTGAAAGTAATTATGCTGAGCTAATGAAGCAAGATGAAAAAGAGAACATACTTTATGATTATATATATATATATAATTCTAGAAAGTACAAACTAATATTAGAGATAGAAAGATCAGTGGTTGCCTGGAAGGTAAGGGGTCAGGCTATTCAGGGCAGGAGGGATGAATAACAGAAGGGTATAAAAAAACTTTTAGGGGAAATGGATATGTTCTTTATTTTAATTGGGGTAATGGTGTATACAGATGCCAAAACATGGCAAATTATACACTTTAAGTGATTTATTGTATATCAACTATATTTCCAAAAAGCTACCAGAAAAGTCATTTATACTCTAGCAGTAGCATAAAAACTGAAATATTTGAAAAATTCAACAAAATATGTGCCAGATATGTTTAGTGAAACCTAAAAAATATTGCTGAGAGAAATTGAAGAACAACTTCATAAATGGAAAGATATACCATGCTTGTGAATCCAAAGACTCACTATTGTTACCATACAAATTTTCCCCAAATTGTATAGATTCAAAGCAATCCAATCAAAATCCCAGAAGGCTTTTTTGTTGAAATTGACAAGCTAAACTTGAAATGGAAACACATCAGACCTGAAAAAGCCAAAGCAATTTTTTTTAAAAAGAACAAAGTTGCAGGACTTACACTCCTTATTTTCAAACTTACTATAAAGCTACAGTAATCAAGACACAGTGGTATTGGTGTACATTTAGATATATAGGACAATGAAACAGAATAAAGAGTTTGAAAATGGGCCACACATGTATGGCCTTGTACACTATTGGTGGCAATGTAAATTGATACAGCCATTTTGGAAAACAGCATGGAGGTTCCTCAAAAAACTAAACATAGAAATGCCATATGATCCAGCAACCCCACTTCTGGGTATATATCCAAAGGAATTGAAATCAGTAGGTTGAAGAGATATCTGCACTCTCCTATTCATTGCAGCATTGTTTACAATAGTCAAGATATGGAATCAACCCAAATATCCATAAACAGATGAGTAGATAAAATGTGATGCTTAAACACAATGGAATACTATTCAGCTTGAAAAAAGAATGAAATTTTGTCATTTGTGACAACATGGGTGAATCTAGAGGGCATTATGCTATCTAGAGGGCAGGTACAGAAAGACAAATACTGTGTTATCTCACTAAATGTAGAATCTAAAAGTCTGACTTCACAGAAGTAGAGAGTAGAATGGTGGTTACCAGAGGTTGGGAAGGAAGGCAGAGAAAGGGGAAATATTGGTCAAAAGGTACAAAGTTTTAGTTAGACAAGAGGAATAGTTCTGATGATCTATTCACAGTAAGGTGACTATAGTTAATAATAATATGTATTATATTTCGGTATTGCTAAAAGAGTAGATTTTAAATGGTCTCACCACAAAGTAATAAGGTGATGGATATGCTAATTAGTCAGATTTGCTCTTCTACAATGTATATGTGTATGAAAGTATCACATTGCACCACATAAATATATACAATTACTTATCAATAAGAATAACATTTCTTAGAAAGCTGAAAAAGAATAGGATTAAACAGAGGGGGAAAAGGTGGATTGAGCAAAAATTGCTGCTTGAAACATTTTTTAAAAGATGATACAGAGATACAAAATAACATGAAAAAAGTTCTCAATATCATAGTCATTACAGCAATTTTAAAATAAAAGCACAGTGAGTTACCACTATATCTCCACTAGGATGACTATTAGTAAAATTAAAAAGATTGACAATACTGAGTATTGGTGAGGCTGTGGAGCAACTTGGATTCATACATTACTGGAGAAAACATAAACTGGTACAACCAATTTAGAAAACAGTTTACCAGGTTCTCATAAAGTTAAAGATACATTTTTATATGACCCAGCTTCCAAAAGAAATAAATATGTGCAGACATATGTCTGCACAAAGACTTTTACTTATAAGATCCCTAAACTAGAAACATCGGCTGGTAATGGATAAACAAAATGCGGAATATCTATACAGTGGAGTACTATACAGTAATAAAAAAGAAACAGATACATGCAGCGACATGGATAAATCTCAGAAGTGTTATGCTAAGTGAACAAAGTCAGATGTAGAAGACTACTTACTGTATGATTCCATGTATATGAAATTCTAGAGTAGAAAAAGCTAGATTGCCAGGGCTGGGGGATGGGATTGACTGCAGAAAAGCAAGAAAGAGCTTTTCAGGTGATGGAAATGTTCTGTATTATGATATGGTGGTGGTTATATCATTATATACACTTGTCAACACTCAATGAATTATACGTTTAAAATTGATAGTTTTTATTGTAAGTAAACTCTATTTCAAAACTGGAAAAAAAAATTGTGGGATGCAGCTAAAGCAGTGCTTAGGGGGAAATTACAGCATTAAATGCTTATGTTATAAAAAGAAGAAAAGTCTGAAAACAGTGACCAAAAGTTCATTCCATTTTAAGAATCTAAAAAAAGAAGAGTAAATTAAACTTTAAGCAAGTAGAAGAAAGGAAGCAAGGTAAATGCTAAAATTAGTGAAGTTGAAAACAGACCAACGGAGAAAATATATAGATCCAGCGTCTCATAGCGATACTCAGAATGTTCCAAAATTACTCATTATACCAGGAACCAGGAGAGTTGAGACTGCAGTGAGAAAAGATACTTAACAGATGCCAACAAGATGACACCGATGTTGGAATTATCTGATAAAGATTTTTAAAAGGTTATCACAAAAAAGGCTCTAATAAGCAATTAAGAGTACTGTTAAAACAAATGGAAGACAGAAAGTCTCAGTAAAAAGACGAAAGATATAAAGAAGAACTAAATGGAAATTTTAAAACTGACTGCAGTACCTAAAATTGAAAACTCACTGGATGGGCTCAATAGGAAAATGAAGATAACAGGAAAAAACTGGCGAACTTGAAGATAAATCAATAGGAATTCTCCAGTGTGAACAACCGAGAAGAAATAGATTGGTGAAAAATGAACAGAGCTTCAGGGACTTGTGGGACAATCACAAAAGATCTAATATTTGTGTCATTAGAATTTCAGAAGAAAGGAAAGAATGTGGGACTGAAGAAATATTTGAAGAAATAATGGCTAAAAATGTCCCAAATTAGCAAGAGACATAAATGTATAGACTCAAGAGGCTGAACCAACTGCAAACACCCAAAGAGGGAATAAATAGTATAAATATATATAAATTGTATAACCGGAATAAATTGTAGCAATACTTCTTATTTCAAATAGTAATTAGAAAAGAGGGGAAATAAACTGGTTTATATATCCAAGAATATATACATAAGGAAAGGAGAAAATATGCATAGCTGCCACATTCTTTGCTTCTGTTGCTTGATCTCTAGACCATAGTTGATATTTGTAACTTTCTTCTCCTATCCATTCCATATTCCCTTCATTCCCAACCAATACTCTTGCGTATTTACTATAGACTCAATTTCTTTAATGTCTCTAACACTATTCAGATTTTCTTCTTGTGCTGGTTTTGATAAATTGTGTTTTCCAAGGAATTCGTGCATTTTATCTAAATTACAAAATGTATTAGTATAAAGACATTCATAATATTCTCTTACTGTTTAAAGCCTGTAAGATTTGGAATGATGTACTCTTTTTCATTCCCGATACTGTTAGTTTTTGTTTTCTCTCTTTCTTGACGAATCTTGTTAGAGGTTTATCAATGTCATTATCTTTTCAAAGAAATGACTTTTCTTTTTTTTAAAGACAGACAGTCTCATTCTGTCACCCAGGCTGGGGTGAAGTCTTGAGATGGTAGCTAACTGTAACTTCAGACTCCTGGGCTAATCAATTCTCCCCTCTCAGACTCCCCAGTTGCTAGGACTACAGAATTGTCCCACTATGACTAATTTTTTTTTTGTGGGGGTAGACAGGGTCTCACGATGTTGTTGTAGGCTGGTCTTGAACTCCCGGTTTCAGGTAGTCCTCCTGCCTCAACCTCCCACAGCACTGGGATTACAGGCGTGAGCCACTGTACCTGGCCTCAACTTTTGATTTTTGTTGATTTTTCTCTTGTGCTTCTTTTTGTATTTAATTACTCCTTTCTTGATTAATTTCTCTCCTTTGATGAATTTAAGTTGCTGTTGTTTTCTAGCCTTTTGACTTGATAGAGACCATTGATTTCAATATTTGTTTTTCGAATATATGCATTTAAAGCTATAAATTACTCAATTGCTGCCTTAGGGACATTTCCAAATTTTGATGTGTCATATTTCTATTATCTTTAAGCCCAAAATATTTTCTGATCTCCATCGTGATATCTTCTTTGACCCATAGTTATATAAAAGTATGTTGGTTACTTTTGTCAAATTTTTAAGTTAACAGTTTTCTTACTGATTTCTGGTTTGATTCTACTGTGGTCAGAAAATATACTTTATGATTTTATTATTTTGGAATTTGTTGAGACTATATGGCCCTATAAAATGTTTATTTTGGTAAATGTTGCGTCTGTACCTAAAAAGAGGGCACATCTGCAACTGTGGATTTAATGTTCTTACTAGACTGGTTAGATAAGTCTAGCTACCTCAGCACCTTTAGCATAAGCAAAATATCCCCGTTTGTTCTCTGAAATAAGCATCTCTATTTCTTTTTTCTGTAGCCTGTATCATTTCTGTAATAAATTTGTTATCCTACTTAAAGTTAAAAATGGTTTAAACACCATATTTACTATATGAGAATCAAAGAGAAATCATGCAGCAGACCTTTTTAGCTGTTGCCCCAAATAATTTTTAAGAAGCCTGGAGAGACAGGAGTCTCCCATTTGGGAATTTTTTAGAAAAGGAAGCCATCAATCCCCCAGTATTTAGAGTGGTTTTATTAGTTCTTCTTGGATACAGAAGAACAGACCAAATGACTTTCTGAGATCCCTTTGGGTGTGATGATTCTAAGTGATCAGAAGTACAGGCAAATCTGTAAGGTGTGATTCTGTGTGGAAAAGTACCAAACTTCAGTGCATAAAAACAATGTCAGATTTTTTCACCTTCTTGTGGAACACAGAGAGATTGTGTGTGTTAAGATAAGGGTATATTTGCAGGTAATAGCCAACAGCATGTTGAAATTGGAGAAAGGATACAAGAAGTTATTTTAAATGGAGGAGACAGAGCCGAATATGGTGAACTAGGTCTTATTTCGTTCAGGATTCTAATGACTCCTGTACTGAGGAATAATGTGTAGATTCAAGCCCTAGAGTTCCAGCATGCTTTTCACAAGTGCAGAGGCATCCCAAGGCAGTGCTTGTGTTAAAGGGTTGGAAGAATTGATTTACAGAGACCATTTTAAAGCAGCTGGCTCCAGGTCTTGCTAAAGGAACATATAGCAGTAATTAAAGGCCAGTTCACAGATTGCACACTTCCGAGAGCTATGAAAAAGAAAGTTGGGCCTACTGTAAGAGAGAAGAGATGTAAGATGAATGATGAGGAGAGATCTATTCGCTTAAAAATTGATAGTGAACTCCAGGATCACTTTCCAGGAAAAAGTTATTAAAGCCACAATAGTGCTTTCTCCATCCTTTGTCAAATCATTGCAGAAATAGGTGATGCTGATACACTATATTGGGATACACAGACAAGGCTGTGGCACGCTAGATGTGACCCATCCTGAGGACTCGCGGCTGATGAGTGAGGATTAGATCTTTACATGCTCATTACCCATTCATAGCACCCCAGTATTTAAAAGAAACACTGTGTCAGAATATGAAGATCTTAGGATCATCTTGTCACTTCAGGCTTTATTGCTGAGAAAACCGAGGTGCACAAAGGTTAAGTTACCTTTTTGGGGTGTTAAATGTACATTGAAAATAACCCTTGAAGGCACACCGTAGCAAGTTCTTGGGAATGAAAGGCTAGACCATGTAGGAAAGCCCTCTTTCCAGCGTCTGTGACTTGAGCACACAGACATTTGGACCGAATACCGAGTATCATTATTTATTTAATTGGAAGAAAACAGAGGGGTTATTTGCGTGTTTATATGGGTCATATTTCCTGTTGGAAGGCTTTGGGAAATGTTCCATTCTCTCTCCAGCCCTGAAGTCAGGAGCTAGGAATGATCTTTTCTGGCCCTGCGTGTTTCTGACTTGTTTGACAAGCTCTAGTGAGCTACCAGATGTGGAAATTCTTTTCAGCCAGGGATAATTTATTTATCTGTTTATGTATTTTACTAGGAAAGTATCTATTGAGTTCTTGATACTCATTTGCGAGGGACTCCTAGGGGAACAGTAGCAGTGTGTAGTGTTACTTGAATGTTTGATTTTTTTTTTCCAAGTCTGTCTGTTTTTATTTCAGATCTGAGAGCTGGGAAATAAAAAGCAACTTATTCCTCCTCCCCTCCCCCACCTTTGAGAGAGACCGTTTAAAACATGTGGCAGAAACTGAGCCATGGAGACTTGGCTGAATGTATGAATCTGTGAATTTATTTTTCCTTTCATTCTTTGATCCTCATTTCGAGCCATAAAAATTATTAGTAGCACTTAAGTATTGAGCATTTTCACCTGAGAGATGTGAAATGCTCTTGGCTAAGAACATTCATTATAAAGTCAGTGAATGAATTCCTATTCATGTGAAAATGGGAATTCACTAAGAGCAACTGTGTGTTGTTAGGCACAGAAAATACTGACGCTCTCCCTTTTACAACCTGGGTATCCTGTAGGTGGTAGCATTGGTAAAACCTCCTGAGTGCTAATGCATTGTGAGAATTTATTTGTGTTACTTTGTTCACAACTTCCCAAGGTAATAGCAAGTAAATACTCTAAAAGAACCATGGAAGACTGCAAAATAGCATGGAATGGCCCAGTTTTTTTTTTTTGTTTGTTTGTTTGTTTTTTAATGAGAACATAAAACCAGCTTTGAGTGGGGTTTCCTGATGCAGTAAGCACCAAGAAGAAAGGCACCAAAGGAGAATGAGCTTGATGTGTGTGGTAGCACAGGGGAACCGTCAGCAGACTGACGTGGCAGAGTGGGAATCTTGTTGTGGTGAGCAGTGGAAGCTAGGCTGCTTAGGTTCACAGAGGGCCAGCGGATGCGCAGGCTAAGAGGTCAACTGAAAAGTTTAAAGTGACAGGCAGAAGTGTTACAGGTTTGTAGAGAAGTGTGGTAAAAGCTGTCAGATCACAAAATGACTTAGAGGTTACAGAGACTGGAGACTGTGGTAGTGGAAAAATCTATAGACTTAGTGTTTGAATGAATTGAAGAACCAAGGAGAAGGGAAAGACCAGCTTACTTCATACCTCAGATTTAATTAGTGATGAGGGGCCTTCGCTAATTGGAGAATTCCAGAGCTGAAATGCTGTATAATGTTTATATTTTAAACAGAATTAGTATAACTCATGGCTATCTATATGTGTGTCTAGGAGAGTAGGAGAGATTATAGAATGCAATTCTAAATAAACAATCCCACTTTTTCTCTTCTCACTACGACAGCTGAAAAATAGGAATGACATATCCTAGAATTAGACTTCATAACCTCTTTTAAAAACTAGTAGATGATGGGGCGCAATGACTCATTCCTATGATTCCAACACTTTGGGAGCCCAAAGTGGGAGGATGGCTTGAGGCCAGAAGTTCAAGACCAGCCTGAACAACATAGTGAGACTTCATCTCTACTGAAAATCAAAAAATAAAATAATCAAGTGTGGTGGCACACACCTGTAGTCCCAGCTGCTCAAGAGGCTGAGATGGGAGAATTGATTGAGTCTGGGAGGTTGAGGCTGCAGTGAGCTGAGATCATGCCGTTACACTTCAGCCTGGGCAACAAAGTGAGACCCTGTCTCAAAAAAAAATAAAAATAAAAATAAAAATGTAAAACAAGTCTTGGACATGCTTCTCATAGGCTTGTGCTAAGAAATTAACTGCTTGCCTCTCTAGATTTACACCCCAGAATCCTAAATGTGAAAATGTGCCTTGGTCTGTTGGGAATCCAGGAGGGCCTCTGCAGAAGGGTTTCTCTTTATGGTACATGGAAACTCCTGTCTCATCTTGCCATAAATGGGCTCTAGGAAAGGCTCACCCTTTGAGTTCATCTTGGGCACAGAGAAACTCGGTTCTTACTTACATAGCTGAGACTAATGAAAAGGGGGCATCTCTAACGGAGGAACCAAAAAACAAGGTACATACCTGCAGTACATCCACTTCCAGTAAATAGACTTATTGGAAGTATTTCAGCTTTCAGTGGGAACCCGCACCTTAGATTTTCCTTTTCATTCCTTGACCTCTTGTGTGACTCAGGTCGTTGAGCCTTAATCTGACCTAGTGATGACTGCGAAGATTGGGAATTAAAGTCTTTCTTTCCATTATCTGGGTGGTGGCCTGTATCCAGAGTGCACTATGGATCTAGTCTGGGAGTCAGCTTGCGCAACTGCTGCTGTGCTGCTGGCGCTGGAATTCATAGTGAGCCAGACCTGTTTTTGGCGTGCACAAAGTCAAACCTGCCAGAGCTGTACTGGATCTGCTTTTGTGCTAGGTCTGACATTAAAGCTTTATAGTGTAACTAGGACCAGTTTGCCAACGTTGAACTTTTATTTAGAAAACTATAAATTTCTTAAGCCTGTGGTGTGCCTCAGGCCTTTAAGTGGTTGGCTATGAGCTCTCTTTGAGCCTGTGTGTATATCTGAGTAAGTGACAGTTCCTCCAAGACCTTTCCTTAGCCTGGCCATAATATCAGCACAGTATCAAAAAGAACATCTCTCTGTCTATTACCTCCATTTTTCACTTTCTGGAAGTGCCTGAAGGGTTGCCGTTATAGAGACAGTTGTCTTTAGAAGAGAATGGGCCAAATGGCTCATTTCTGTGAGTGTTCCCACCTGTCAGGTACAGTTAGAGCTTCCCAAAAGAGACAAATGGAAGACCGTGGTCAGAGGTGAGTCAGTCTTTCTTAGAGGATCATCTCCCTGGAGTATTTTTCACATTGCTTCAGGCTCCCTGTTTTTGAGCCTGTGAGAGAACTAAATAATCTGTTAGGTTTGTCCTATCTCCAGCTTGCATTGATTTACACCCCCAAGACTCACAGGGACTTGGAGGGAAAATAGTTCATGTGTGCCGAGAGTACAGCAAGTGCTGCTGAAAGAAGATCCCAAGTAGTGGGCCAGAAGCCCAGGGAGGTGCTGAGGGAAGCCTTAGTGAAGTCTGACCTCTCAGAGCTTTTCTAAAGCACCCAGTCCTCATTGGCGAACAAGTCAAACAAATGTTAAGGGAAGGAAATCAAATATGTATGCTGAACATTGAAATAACATCTGATCGTTGAAAAAAGCACCCAGTTGGGAATTACAAGAGAGTGGCACTTTTTTCTTCCCCACTGAGCAAATTAAAACAGCAAGTTTAGAATTTGTTTACATAGCCATTAGTGAAACATCCAGTGTAGGACTAGCAGCCTCTCTGCCCCACAGAGGAGCGCGCAGACTGCCTGCTGGCACATCTGCCCATCTGAGGGTCTCTCCTCCTCGTAGACCCCTATCTCAAATAAGGCCATTCCATTGGCTTTAGTATGTTTTCCATTTTGCGCCAAGCAGACCTGGTGAGTAAAGAGCCCTGCAGACCTTTCCATAGCCAGCACTGTGTGTTCCGCTCCCTCGCCTCACCTCAGGATCTTTCCTGTCAGCAGCACCATGGAGGCCACCTGGTTTTGTATCTCTGCCTCGAGAACTAGTGCTCATAATATAGGATCGTTATTTTAAAGAGGTGTTGGTACATTTGATGGTTTAAAGAATATGTACTTTCCCTCCCCCTGTTCCAAAGGAGATATCTGCAATGATATTACAACCCTGAAAGGATCCATATGTTTGAGGGTTATTGTTCCAAAAGCTGCCTGCTGTCTCATTGGGATTGATTACAGGGGAGCTTTGGCTGCTTCAGGAATTCAGAGCTTCAGAATTTGGCTTATGGTTTGGGGATGTGGGGAATTTGTCTTCACAGACTGCTTATCTGCCTTAATTGTGATAGAGATGCTCCAAGGAGATGTGTGGGCAGGACTGGGCCCAGGGCCAGGGGAAGCCAGAGCAGCCCCAGGCCTGAACTCCCCAGATCACCGAAGAGGGCAGTGCATGTAGCTTTTGGAGGAAAGCTCTGTCATTTCTCCTGAATATGAAGCTGACCCATTCATTGCAAAATTATATAACTGCCTGCAAAATTGTGAGTTTCAGGCAGTGGTTGGTGATTGCTATTGCGTTAGACATAGTGATTCCTCATTTGGGGAGAAGAAAAACAAAGAAAACTTGAAGGATCAGAGTCGTCCCAGACCTTAGAAATGTCGCAGCTTGAAACAAGTAGAAAGCAAGATGAACTAATCAGTGTGATATTTACAGCTCATCTCTCAGATCAGATTTATTTCTTGGTGCATGAAAATTGGTGCCTAGGGTTCACATTAATCATGATTGCAGTGTATTTGCTACTGTCTGTTGGCTGGCTTAGATCAAGAGTTGGCAACCATTACTACTAATATTTCTAGGTTCCCAAGCAGTCTTTGGGCCGAAGATTTGAGGGGTTGGGTGGAGGTCATGACCACATGTTGACACTCTGTGCTTGGAGAGGGAAGGCAGAGACTGACTTCTCACAACCAGGGCCACTAAATATCCACAGCAGAGATCTGGGCTTGATTGAAAGCCTCTTCTCCAGTGTAGTCCATTCAGGCAAGAATTGTGTCTCCCTTGTTTACTACTGTATGCCTAAATGCTTGACACATAGTAGATGCTCAATAAATATTTGTTGAATTTGATGTGTTTGGACATTGAATTTGTATATACTCCCTGTCAGTAGAATTGTACAGGGTTGTTCAAAGTGTAATGATTCCGTATTCCATATTCAGTGGAAAAGTTCTGGTCTTCTCCTTGCTGACTTTTCCAACAAATGGTGCTGAAAGATTGGACATCGATGGGCAAAAATTTAACCTTGGCCTGGACCTCACACTTAATACAAAAATTAACTGAAAGTGAATCCGGCTTAAATGTAAAACATAAAACCATAAAACTTTTAGGAAAAAAGGAGAAAGTCTTCAGACTCTAGGGCTAGGCAAGAGTTCTTAGATCTGACACCAAAAGCATGATCCATAAAAGGAAAAATTGACCAATTAGACCTCATCAAAATTTAAAACTTTTGTTCCGTCAAAGACCTTGTGAAGAGGATGAAAAGACAAGCTATAGACTCGGAGATAATATGTACAAACCACATATCCAGCAAAGGGCTAAACATCTGGGATATGTTTTTAAAAAACTCTCAAAACTCAACAGTAAAAAAAAAAAAGCAAATAATCCAGTTAGAAAATGGGAAAAGACTATGAACAGACTTTGCACTGAAGAAGATATTCAGGTGGCAAATAAGATGTTCAGCATCATTAACCGTTACGGAAATGCAAAATAAAATTGCAGTGAGATATCATTACACAGCTGTAAGAATGGCTAAAGTTAACCAAAAAATATAAGCAACAACAAATGCCAGTGAGGATACAGAAAAACTGGTTCACCCATACGTTGTTTTTGGAAATTGAAAATGGTACAGCCACTCTGAAAAATAGTTTTGGTAGTTTCTCATAAAATTAAGCATGCAACTGCTATAGGACTCAGCAATTACACATTTGGGTATTTATCCCAGAGGAATGATAATTTATGCTCACATGAAAACCTGTATGTGAATATTTGTAGCAACTTCATTTGTAATTGCCAAAACCTCATGCATACCGTGGAATACCATTCAGCAGTGGAAAGGAGCAAACTACTGATACACATGACGGCTTGGATGATTCTCCAGGGAATTATGCCGAGTGAAAAAAGCCAATCCAAAAAGGTTACATAATGTATGATTCCATTTATATAACCTTGAAAGGACATTATAGAAACGGAGGACAGATGGGTACTTGCCAAGAGTCAGGGATAGGGAGGGACACAGGTGTGTCTTGAAAGTTCAACGGGAGGGACCCTTGTGGCTGTGGAAATGCTCTGTACCTTGATTCTATCAATGTCAATATCACGTTGTGATGTCATACTATAGTTTTGCAAGTTGTTGGGGGAAACTGGGTAAAGTATATACAGACTCTGCATTATTTCTTACAACTGTATGTGAATCTATAATTATCTCAGACCAAAATGTTTAATTTAAAGAATATTGGGAACTTAGTAAGTATCTGTGAGTCAGATGCGTAAATGAATTAATAAAATAAGAACACTCAAATCTCTCCATCCCTGAACTTGTATGACTTTAGCTTCCTGTTGGATTGCCTTTCTAGAACTTAATACCAGAATTAAGATTTTAAAGATAGATGGAGTAAATCTGGAGATATATCTATGTCTATATGTTTATTAGATATATATGTATATATATATTAGAGGTATGTTTATATATATATTTAATAATGTTGACAGCTGTTATGATACTTTGGACTTTAGTTTTGCCTTTTATTATAAGCCACCCCCAATCATTTTTTGGAAATAGATGGGATATAAATAAATAAGTAACCTGAAAAATTCCCTCTGCTGCTTGATTCTCCACCAAAAGATTATGGGATTTAAGGACACATATAGGGCACTAGGATGAATTAATGCATTAAATAATTATTTGGGAAGCAGATGTATGCTTTGAAGTCAGCCAAGATTACCGGGTTTGTGGTCAATGCCATTTCCTACCTTTGCATGATAATGAGAAAACAAAGAGGATTGGCCAGTTATGCGGTAGTGTCCTTGACTGCAAGTGATGGAAGTCACCAGGGCAGCTACTTGAAGTAAGGAGAGTTTATTTCCTCCTTGGTGGACAGAGCTAATATCTTTGATCCCTGGTCATTTAAATTGAGCCTCACCAAAATCAACCTGAAATTTTGAAGGCTCAATAATGGTTATTTATAAGAAACTGAAGTCTCTGTTTCCACTGGTTGGGAAGAATTTTTTTTTTATTTTTTATTTTTTACTTTTTATTTTTTAAAGAAAAAGAGAGAAAAGAAGAAAGAAAGAGTGAAAGAAAGAAAGAAAGAAAAAAGAATGAAAGAGAGAAAGAGGAAGAGAAAGAGGGAGAGAGAACGGGATTCTTGTTCTATTGCCCAGGCTAGAATGCAGTCTAAAAATGGGTATTAAAAACCTCTTTTATGCCAATAATTGTGC
>CAUYLG010034685.1:0-35857 GCA_963573385.1 Cacajao melanocephalus | reverse complement strand
GTTTTCCTTTGGCGGACGCCCCTTCCCCACAGAGCTTGGTCTTCCCGGGTTCAGCTGTGCTTACTGTGAAACTCTCGGTCCTCAGCGCTTCCAATTGCTGTTCTCCTTGCGGTGGTGGGAGCAGCCGAGCTGACTCAAAGGGCACCCAGTCACATATACTCTGCACTGAGGAGCGCTGCGCCGCGCCGGGGCGCCGGCAAAACAGCTGTGCCGGCCAAAAGAGCCGCACTGGCGACACGTGTGGCTCCTCCGCCGGGAATCTCCCAGTCTGTGGGCCACAGAAATTCGTCTGAAATTGCGGCGCCCACTCGCTCTCTGTGCTTTCACTGGGAGCCACAATCCTGGGCTGTTAATCAGCCATTTTGGATCTCTCCGCCCGGTGATGAAGTTTTTTCTGCTTCTTAGTTTTCCTTTGGCGGACGCCCCTTCCCCGCACAGCTGGACCTTCCCGGTTCAGCTGTGCTTACTGTGAAACTCTCAGTCCTCAGGGCTTCCTTCCAATTGCTGTTCTCCTTGTGGGGACGGGACCAGCCGAGCCGGAGTCGTCCCATATACTCCGCGCCGAGAAGCGCCGTGCTGGGGCACCGGCAAAATAGCCGCACCGGCCAAAAAAGTCGCGCTGGCGACCCGCGTGGCTCCTCTGCTGGGAATCTCCCAGTCTGTGAGCAACAAAAATTCATCTGAAAGTGCGGCGTCCACTGGCTCTCTGCGCTTTCACTGGGAGCTACAATCCTGAGCTGTTGTTAATCGGCCATCTTGGATCTCTCCCTTGTTTTTTTTTTTTTTTTGAGACGAAGTCTCACTCTTGTCCCCCAGGCTATAGTGCAATGGCTTGATCTTGGCTCACTGCAACCTCCACCTCCTAGGTTCATGCGATTCTTCTGCCTCAGCCTCCGGAGTAGCTGGGACTATAGGCACCCACCACAACACCCAGCTGATTTTTTTATATTTTTAATAGAGAGAGGGTATCATCATGTTGACCAGGCTGGTCTCGAACTCCTGACCTCAGGTGATCCACCTGCCTTGGCTGGGATTACAGGCATGAGCCACTGCACCCAGTAAGGGTATTCCAATTTTCTTATTTGTTGAGAAGTAGGAGCTGGATAGGATGGTTTCTAACTTACCTTCTAACATTAGGATTCTTTGTGTTCTTATAAATTCCATTACTACCATGGGTACATATCTTTTAAAATATGATTTATATTTATAATGAACTTAAATATGTAGGCCCTAGGTTATTTGTTGACTTTTTATCAATGGTAAATTGCTTTACAAAATACCTCATAAACTTACTGTCTTAAAATAATTTTATTTTGCCCACAAATTTGTGTGTCAGAGATTAAGGAAGGGCTCAGCTGGTTGATTCATTCTGATCTGTGTGGCATCAGCTAGGGAAGCTCGGGCTAGAGGATCTACTCCTCCAGTGACATCCTTACTCACATACCTGGTTTCTTGGTGCTTGTTGCTCTCTCCCTCTCTCTTCCCATGCAGCATTTCATTCTTCAAGGCTCCTCCACATGGCTTGTTTGAAGCTGTATGGCAGTTTGAATGGAGTTGCATTCTTTTATTACAGTTGACTTCCTAGAGGTCAGGAAATGGCAAGTGCCTATCCAATTAAAGGCTCTGCCATATTTTATTGGTCAAAGCAGTCACAGGCCCCTCCAGATTCAAGGGGTGAAGAAATTGACTCCACCTCTTGTTGAGGGGTAGGTGGAAAGGTCACATCGCAGAAGAGCGTATAGAATGAGAGTCATCTTAAAAAATGTACTAGGCCACAGATGGCCAGCAAGTAAAGTAGGCCAGAGAGAGAGAAAGCAGACAGGCTGACTTTACATACTATACTAGGGGGTCTTTTCCCAAAAGAATGGACTCTGCTAGCCACAACTGCAGTGTTCTGCATTCCCTTTATTCATTTAAAAAAAAATAAGTTATCAATGTGAATTTCTGAAACGATTATATGTTACTGGGTCAGGCTCTACTATTTCCTCTCAAAGTCTTTGCTGATCTTTGAAGATGAGTTTCATGTATCTTACTTTCTGAATGTGAGCCACTGTCTAATCAATTTACAGAAATTCTTTAATATTAAACTGCAGTGCAGCTTTTTTTGAACTTTCTCCCTTTAGCCTCCCTCTTTGCACTCTCCTTGGCCCCTCCTCTTCTACATAACATCTATATGACCTCCTAACAGCCTAAAATTCTACTATACAAAAAAAAAAAAAAGATAATTAAAAAACAAGCTTAAAAATGAAACAAAAGTATATCATAGCTTAGAATTAATTAGAGCTAATGTCTAAGAAGAGACACATGTAGTACAAACATATTTCTGTGTTAGCTTCAAAGGCTATACTAGGAAAATGATTAGACACATAATAGAGTTGAAAGAAAATTTATTAACTTGTTAACGACCTGCTACTACAGTCTACAATTTAGTCTTTAGTTCTGATTTACATAAATATTGGATATTATTTGTGTTGAGCCTTAATAAAACCTATATATCTGACAAATTCCCTTGTTCTCTTCTATTTGGGCCTTATTTATGTTTCTGGCTTAGAAGTAACTCTAGAACAGAAAATATCTACTTTAATTATTTAATCTGCTTAACTACCAAGAACAAATTGTGCCTTGGGCCTTGATAATGTGATGATAATCAGACCTGGAGAGTATCCAAATCCAAGTAGGAAAAACAATCCTCCTCAAGAAATTTCATCAAGTCCTACACAAAAAAACTTGGGAACCAAAGCATGGTCAATCCTTCTATTTTGGTCACATTGACTATACAAATTACTACATAGTATCTGCTTGCCAGTTTATCTTGCATAAGTGTCAAAAAAAAAAAAAACTTTTGCCAGACTGTTAATTTGCAAAAACATTTAGAGTATAACAATAATCATACATTTAATGCTACACAGATTGAAATTGATGAGAGCAACGAAGTAAATAGTATTTCACAAATCTAATCAGTTGAGCCCCAGAATATTAATGCCACACTTAAGCTGTTCTAATTAAAACTGTAGAAATCTAAGTAAAAATTTAGTTACATCTATTGCTTTACAACATTTCCAATTTTATTTATGCCTAACCAATTATAAGAGTATTTCCTGGGATCATAAATCTCTTTGCCTAGAAAATGTTGAACTGTGAAGGAGCTGAGCTCTTATCCTACTTGCAAGCTAACAAGTTAGTTTGCTACAATCTCATAGATTGTGGCAGAAGATATGAGACTCCTGGGTCAGAAACAAAGAGCTGTATTTATATAACACCACTGCAAGCAACATTAGCATCAGCATTTTTGTGTCAGTTTCCCTGCTCCCAATTAAAGTAATGTGTACAGGCTAGATAGATGCCTGCACATTCAACGAGCTGTGTACCAGAGAGAAACCCTGAGTTTAGGCCACCTGAATGTTTTATAGTGGGCAGTAAGTATGTGTGTACTCTGCTCCAGCGGGAACCTTTCTCTATTATACTGGCTAGTAAGCACCTCAGACTTTTAATTCTCTGTGCTGCTTGCTATACCAACATCTTTGAAAAAAATAATCTAGAACAAAGACAGTCAGTGCCTCTGCTTGCAAGATGTACAGAAATGCCTGGTGGCTCATGCCTGTAATCCCAGCACTTTGGGAGGCCGAGGCGGGATCACCACCCACCTCAACCTCCCAAAGTGCTGGGATTACAGGCATGAGGTCAAGATATTGAGACCATCCTGGCCAACATGGTGAAACCCCATCTCTACTAAAAATACAAAAATTAGCTGAGTGTAGTGGCACGCACCTGTAGTCCCAGCTACTCAGGAGGCTAAAGCAGGAGAATCGCTTGAACCCAGAAGGCAGCGGTTGCAGTGACTTGAGATCGCGCCACTGCATTCCAGCCTGGCGACAGAGCAAGACTTCATCTCAAAAAAAAAGAAAGAAAGAAAAGAAAAAGAAAAAAAGAAAGAATTGCAAGAAATCTACAGAACATTATCTCAACAGAAAGCTTCTTTTATATATATATATATTTTTTTTAATTGTACTTTAGATTCTGGGGTACATGTGCAGATCATGCAGAATTGTTGCATAGGTACATACATGACAATGTGGTTTGCTGCCTCCATCCCCCTGTCACCTATATCTGACATTTCTCCCCATGTTATCCCTCCCCAACCTCCCTATCCTCCACTGTCCCTTCCCCAGTTCTCGCCAACAGATTCCAGTGTGGGATGCTCCCCTCCCTGTGTCTATGTGCTTTCATTGTTCAACACCCACCTATGAGTGAGAACATTCGGTGCTTTTCTTCAGCAGAAAGTTTCAAAAAACATAGGTTATTTTGCAGTTGTGGTGCAAAGTGTGAATTTGCCCTTTGTCACAGTCTACATTTAAGTGGAAACTATGTGAGATTTCCTTCAAATTTCCTGCGGGCATACATATCTGTGTAGTAAGATAAACAGTTAGTTTAATTATGAACATTTTGAAGATTATCTGTAGTCTTACCCAAATCACTACAGCATACAATCAGAGGCAATGGCTGAAGGTCAGTACATACAGGTTTTAAGCCCCATGCTGTCATTAACTGACAACACAACTCTCAACAAATCATATAACTTACTTGGGTCTCAGTTTCTGTATTTCTTCAAACGTGTGATTATTCTCTAATTTTTCTCCCAGATAATTTTCCTTTTTGTTTGTTTCAAGTCCTGGATGTGGCATCCAAACTCCTGATAATTTTCTACTTTTTTTTTTACTACTAAAAGTCCTTGAATCTATGAAGCTACATTTCAAAGTAGAAAAAATGACTCAAAGAGAGTTTAAGGGGATTAAATGGCCAGTGATTCAATATCAGACAGAATGTAATGTATCTGTCTTCATTTTCAATTCCTTTTTCTTTTTCCACTAGAAAACACAGACATTGGAAGACATATGAGACTATGGAACCTAATTTTCTCAAGGTCAACAAATATAGTTGGAAAATAATGAAGAACAAAGAAATACTGACAGTAATGATGCAATTATTTAGACCTGTAAAACAGTTTTGGCAATTGTACAAATGCTATGGTATTTTACTCATTAATTTAGACAGAAATTTTTAAAATCTACTATGTTTGAACCTCTAATAATTTTTCCCTTTCCTCTTTCCACTTTCTTACATACAGTAAATAAAACATTTTGTTTTTTCTTAGGAAGTACATCTTAGGTATTCCTTCCATTCTCTATTGCTCCACCCCTTTTTATCTCCTATCTGAATTATTTTAATCAACAGGATTTGCTCTCTCCCTGCCTTCATGTTTTCTCCTCCAATCTTATTTCCAGACAGGTGTATTTTTATTCTTCATTAAAAAAAAGCTTTTTTGTCTTCAACATCTTCAGAATAAAGTTGAAACATCTCCAGCTATTGCTCAAATTCATCTACACATTCCTGACTTCAAGCATTTTACTTGAAGATCTATAAAAGTAGATAAATCAAAATACAGTATGATCAAATTTTTATTAAGGAAGAGTTATCAGAGCTTCTAAGAGGAGCATCTGTTATAGCAGCATAAACAGGTTAAGACCAAAAAAAAGAGGATCATCAAATCCTATTTTCCTGGGCTGGTGAAAAATCTCCAGATTAAAAAATATCTATTCTATTTTCTTTCATCTCCCTAAAACCTACCTGCCTCAAGTCCCAAACTGACCATGAGGCTTTTTCCATAAAAGGCAAACTATATTAAACTTTCCTTCTCTTTTGATCACTATGCCACTTCTTGTCTATATTAATCACACAAGCTAGTTCTCATTAACTGCTTAATACCCATCTGTCTTTTCTTTCCATCTGAATAAATCCAGAACTCCAGCTTCCCAATCCAGCTGAAGCACACACCAAAAAAAAAAAAAAAAAGGAAAGGAAACCTTTTGCTACATATCATTTTAGTTTGAGTGAAAGCCATTGTTGGTATGTTATATCTTCCACACACTCATAACATCTAGAATAGCAGAAACACCTATTTAAAAAAAAAAAAAAAAAAGGTAGCTGTCAACCCAACTTAGAAAAAGGATGAGGTTCTCAAAGTTTGAACACAAAGTTTGTTCCTAGAAATTATATTATATATGACTTGAGTTCCTAGATAGCCCACAAAAACATTTGTTCCCTGCAAAACAGCTTTCAATTATATCTAATTATTATATCAGTCATGCTTAATGAATAATTATTATTATGTCTATTTAATAATGGCTAAACTGTTGTTTTAAACACTTCTTCCATAGGAAAATAAATTTCATACTCCAGTAGAGTTACCAAACTGCATTTCCCCATCATAGTAGTGTAAGCCAGGAAGTGGAGAAAAGAGAAGGGTGTCATTAAGTGGGAAAGAATCAGGTAATTTGCTCATTCTCTACATTTTACCAGAAAGATTGTCAGCATTTCTTCAGCAGACATTATTGTGCACCTGCTAAGTGCCAGCTTCCGTTCTCCTTTTTACAGATACGAAGATAATTTAGACATGATTCTTGCCCTCAAGGACATGCATAAAAATGTACTCTCCTCTCACTGAAAAATGTGTTCCCACTTTCACTTAAACCAAGGAAAGTTAAAACCACTCCCAGGAGGTTTCTTTATATTGGCTGCAGTCTTTTCTTATCAATATTTTCTTTCCAGTAGTGCTGGTCACAGAGCAAACAGTGTGTATTTCTTGATCAGCTGAATAGATTGAAGATAAATCAAGATTACTCAGTTATTATTAGCTTAATTGAAACACTACATCCAGTTATAGGCTAAATAAAAATACAAACAAACACCAGATGCCTCTTTTTTTGCCAGTCTAAAGAACATTCTGACCCAGTAAAAACTTACCTTGATTTCCCCTATTGATATAATTGTCATCCTTAAGGTTTTCCTATCAAGGTTCCTATCACAAACCATCTTCAAGGTTTTCCTGTTCCAATATTTAACCCAGGTCTTCCTGGGAGCCAGAGCTTCTTCCTCTTGAACTTTTTAGGTAATTCCCAGCAAATTACTCATTCTATTCTGCTAGCTAACTGGCCATGGCAACACACTCACAGAAAAATGAAGCAAGCAGGAAAAGAGCAGATCTACCCACTGGGTCTGGAGACCTGGCTGGCAATGGAGGCTCAGCCAGCAAGCCAAGGCACATTGTTAAAGATAGTTAAGAAAGCTCTACTTGTAATTCAAACAGCTAGGCATCTATGGAGTAGGAGTGAGGCAATGTAGAAGGAGAGAATCAAGGCACGTGATTGCTGGAGGTTGTCAATATGGGGGTGCCAGTAACAAATGGGCAGTTAGATCAGTTAAATGGAAAAGGTCCATTTGTTTTTTATCATAAAGAGTTGCAAACGTGGATGGGATTCTTTGTAATATTGGATATGGGCAGTAATAAAAGTGACAAATTCCATCTGACCAAGCTTGAAGTTTAGATACTTCATACATATACACAAACTTCTTTCTCAAATTGTAACTATTATAAGAGAAATAAACCTCTTTTCTCCAAAAATATAACTAGGCATGTGATAATAACACTAACTTAGCATTTGATGTTGGAGTTTTGTTTTGTTTTGAGTATTTCTCTGCGTTTCCTAGATTTAATTCCCCAGAAAGCCCTTTTCTCCTGTCATGCCATTACAGACCTTGAGCTTTTTGGTCTGCTTTATTGGAGAATAGGACATAAGAATCCCATTCCTGGATTGACCACTAATTGGATTACAACCATGGGCAAGTCACTTTTGCTGAATTGCAGTGTCTGAATTTCTAAAATAAGAAAGTTACACTATAGTTAAGACTTCTGAGGTTGTAATCCCAGTATGCACTCAGCCATTCTGTCTTCATGTAACACAAAATAGAGATATTATCCTATGCTACAGTGGTGGCAACATAGTATTCCTTGGATCCCTATTTATTAGGTTCCTAAGGCCAGGTAATATCTAGTTTTGCAAATACAGGGGAAAGACCATTTAATTTTTCTCAAGTGTAATCTAACTTAAACAGCCCAATGTGGACAAATGGAATAGTCCTTGTGATTCTACATGGGCACACAGGCTTTTCCTGACACTGGAAGCTATTTTATGATATAGTGAATGTCACCTGGGATCTTCTTAAACTCACTCCAAAATCAGATTTCTCTAGAAAAAGTCTAAGCTTTCCTGGGTAGAAGAATGTAGGACATTGTTAGAACACTACAAGCACTTCAGTGAGTGTTCTAACTCAGCCTAGGAGCACTATTCTATCAGGAGGAAAACATTATGGGGTGACTGTCTCTTTGAATAATATATACTAAAAAACTCATTTAATTGTAAAAGAGTACTTTTCTTTTCTCTAAAGTGATTTTTAGATCTTTCGCTGGTATCACTGACTTTGAATAATAGAAGTAGCTGCTTTTTGGCAATATCTCAAAGTCACGTTACAGCCTTACTCATTGCTAAGTGAAAGATGTGAGGACCATATAAAACATTCCTGAGACTCTATTTCCAGAGTCCCAACACCGACAATACCAGACTGGGAAATTTAAGGGTTTACACTCTCAGCGTGGAATCCCACTGTAATAACAGTTAAAATCGTGACGGTAGGAATGAAGAACACCCTGCACTGGAAAAGGACTCAGAGGCAAGATAGTATCCATTGCCTCACATTCTGTATATTCAACCCATGCCCTTCTTTGACTCTCCACACAGTTTGTGCCACAGGTCTGGGACAAGGCCATCTAGCAGGTTTTCTATATTAGAAACCAATTCAGAAATTAAATCAACAAAAGAAGACATGAATTCAAAACATTCTATATCTGTTTCTCCCTCAAAAAACAAACAGACTTATGATTTGAGTTGCATATATTTTTCAAATAGTGTGTGCAGCCTTAGAGTGGAACAGTAAGTAGAACTGTTAATTAGAGTCAAAATAATGCCTTGATTCATTTGTGATAGAATGAACACTCCTGTCATGGATTTGGGGGATGTTTTGGTTTGAGAAGTTCTTTATGTCTAAGGTGCTCGATTGAGCTCATTGATGAGTTAAGCTATAACTTGACCACACAGTAATTACATCTAATTATGATTACCTCAAAACAACACACTATGATTAACTTGAGTGAATACAAATGTCTTGTTTTAGAAAAGAGAAAGACGGAAAGAAAGAATAAAAGCACACATAGAGTTTACTGCAGGTTTTGCATACTCTTGCATTTGATATTAAGAATTTCTGTTTTATTCATCATGTGTTCTCTATTTACTAAATAATAGGAGAAAGGGTGTTCAGATGGGATTTGTCAATTCTTCTTTAATGAGAAGCTTCTCCTAGCTACCTCCTGCTGAACGCTGCAGTTACATCTGTCCCACCCTGATAACAAAAGAACAAAAGAACAAACCACTGGTCTACTTAAGGTTTCATCAGTGATAACACCAAGTCATCAAGTCAAACAAGAACGCCAAGAAAATAGAAATGGGGTGAAAGGGAGGGAGATGAAATAATATCTTTACTTTAATTATACTTCCATGATTGAGTAAACCTCATTTTAAGTGGCTCTATCCCTTAGGAAGAAGTTTTGAGTCAAATCATCCCAGCTTACTAATAAGCAAGAAGTCAGTCCATCTGCCCATTATTCTGCAACAGTCCCCAAGGCATCCTTTCTGTTCTTAAATAAATAGATCCAAGGCAAGATGAATGAATGGTTCAGGGAAAGATAAATATCTCCAGAAAAATGCAATAAAGAGAAATTTTGAGCCAATTAATAAATTATTATATAATAATTTTTTCTAACGCATCTCAATAGGCATCTCACAGATACTAATGTTATATATCTCTTCTGTTGATTTTAAATTAAAATTTATAATATATTTTAAAGAGTCTTTGTCAAACTTCAAATTGAGTCACAAAGCTGGCAGACAATTCAAGTCAGCTATTAAGTATTTTTCAAGCAAGCCAATGTCTTAAATATTAAGGAAAAATGACCATCCATTATCTTAGTGAATCTTTCCAGGATGGTAATTTTACTATTCTCTTTGTCTCTCATAATATTTATCACTCGAATAGTCCACCAGAATGTCTTTTTGCTTTAATCAATCCCATTTTTTCTTCCATCTCTATATAAAGAGGAAATGATCAACATCCCCCTCATTTAAAAATCTTTTCCTATTCTTGAAAGTGTCTATACAAGTCATTTTTCAGCTCATCTTTTGTAATTTGCTAAACCTGTACTCATTATATGGCCTTCTTTTCTTTCATTTTCTATCATTTGGATTATTTTTTAACACTCTTTAGTTTTACCTTTTAGTTCTTAAAATACCTTAGCCATTCACAAACATAGAAATAATATAAACCACAGTCATCATGATGCAGATATTTTTTAAACAATGGCAGTGAATTACTGACTCATATTCAGCTTGTAACAGATTTTTTTTCCTGATTTTTTTCCCTCGTTTCTTGCACTGAGTCCAAACCTATATTTACATTACAATAGGCATTATACTTTTCTGTACAGGATTTTTATTCTCTGCTTTTAAAACTAATTTTATTTCTATTTTTTAAGATCTCACCTAATTTGAGCATCAAGGGCAAATCTGACAGACATATTCTAGACTCCGAATCAGGTAGTCCCAAACCAGTCCTGTTGTTTGAAATCTCATCAGTAAGGAATTGAGCTATGAAAAATTGTATAGGTTCTATGTCAAACATTCTCCTCTTAAACAGTCCATCCAGGCTAGAGATGACCATCTTGTTTAAGAAGATATCAAGTGAGCCACATATAAGATGATCCACTCTCTAAATGGTTGAGCTTTCCCTAAAATAGTATTTGATGATTTTTAATGTTATATAAACAACTGACTCTTCTCTGATTTTATTTTAGTTCTACAGATGAAACATATGCTTCATTTTCAATATTACCTTTCTATACACTATTATTTTGTTGCCCTTTGCTAGTATTTATAATTCACGTAGTACACAAGATTTTTTAATTTACATTTTTGTTTTAGATAATAAATATAATTATTAACTTTTCATGTGGAAAACTGTACCTTATTAGCAAGTAAATTAAAAAGTAAAGCAAATTCAGATTATACATTTCAATGTCAAATAGAACAATGAGAAAATCATGTAAAATTGTATGGATGTTAATCAAATGACCAGGTATTCATGTTTTATTATTTCTCTCACAGAATTTAAGAAAAGGTCAATAGACATATCCATAACTGGACCTCCTTAATCTACCAGGCCATTTTGAGAGTGTTGTTTTTGGCTGTCAAAAGTCAGTCATTCTGAGGCATAGGTGGACAGAGAGTAAGCACTGAGCAGCTCACTTCAACTTATCAAATCTTGGTGGGCCTCAGACCCACTAATTACTGTAGTTTCTTAAGCCCTCAAGGTCCGTTTTTTAAGAACTCCTGCCACATTCATTTATAGCTATCTCTTAAAAATACCAAATCTAGCTGGGCACAGTGGCTCATGCCTGTAATCCCAGCACTTTGGGAGGGTGAGGTGGGAGGATCGCTTTAGACCAGCATGGGCAACACAGCGAGACCCCATCTCTACAAAAATAAAAATTAAAAATTAGCTGGGTAAAGTGGTGTGTGCCTGTAGTTCTAGCTACTCAGGAGGCTGAGGCAGGAGGATTGCTTGAGCCCAGGAGTTAAAGGTTGTAGTGAGCTATAATCATGCTACTGCACTCCAGCCTGGATGACAGAGTGCCCCATTTCTAAAAAAAGAAAAAAAATCCTCATATTACTTTTCCAAGAATTAATAACAAGTAATACATAATCCACACTTACGTATATGTTAAAAGTGCCTGGAGTTTTTTCAGTTACTCTAAATCCAGCTTTTTATTTTAATCTTCTAAATCCACTCCATTGTGTTAACCCCAGATATAATCAGGTCTTTAGAAGCTGAGCTGCACTAACAGAACACATAGCTACATGTTATTCCAAGACATTAGCTTATATTAATACACAACGATTGAGTTGACTGAGTACTTCAATCCCCTACCTGCAGAGACAGTGTATATTGGGTTCACATGCAGAGATATATAATGGAAGTAGATGGTCTTTGGGGTATCTTTCCTGCAATCCGGGAGTTAGTGAATCATTTTTCCTCATTGTGGAAACAACACATTTTTCGTTGTCTCAAATACAATGGATAGACACTCTATTTGCATCATTCTTCTCATTTATTTCAGGTTTCTTATCCCAAAACCTACTTCAAAACAAACATGTTATCTTAGCAGGACGAGGTCGATTTATAAATTAAGCCCCTAAACAAAATAAGGATCCCTTTTACTTGAGTTGTTGCAAAATAAATCTCCAGCCTTCCTTCATGCCTCCAAACGTAATTGGTTTTTCCTCCTTTGTTCTACTGTGTCCTTAGAGCATGTCTCTGTTGTAGTGCTCATACACCATCCTGCAATTATTTAGTGTGTCAGCTTCCTGACTACATAGTAAACATCATGAAACAGTCAGCTTTGCATTTTATAATTTCCAGTGCCTAGCACAGTCACTGGCACAAAATAGGTGCTTAATATATGTTTGCTGCATGAACAAGAGGTAACAAATGTTCTCTCCATTTTCCTAACTTGCTGTGTCCTGACTGACCTCTGGACAGTCTCACCTGTTTTCCCCTCTGTTCAGAACCACATTTGTTTGGCCACCTTCTATACCCCCGCCCCAGGTCTCAACGTAAAGGTCATTACATCTGAGTAGGTTCTGTCCCACTGGGTCAGGTGCTTGCCTACTCTGTGCTTTCATAGTATTTTATATTCTCTCATCATGGTACTTGCTGCACTCTATTGCAGTTGCTTAATTGCTCACATCCCCTACTAGACACAAGCAAACAAGCAAATTGTTTACCATTGCCACTAAGGCAAAATCCACAGTGTGTGTTAAATAAATGTTTGTTTGATGGATTATCATCAGTCATCTATTTTAATAGCTTTACCAGAGTAGAAGAATATTTGAAATAAATAAATGGTCAAGTCAGGGGAATCCACATTTTATACCATCTTATTTTGCTATTTTTAACATAAAATTATGCTGCAATATTCCATAACAAGCTAATAGTGTACTGTAAACAAAAAAAATCAATCATTTCATCCAAAATCACCATTTCCAAATAAAGTCACTAGTCTCATTCCTCTATATGAGTTTGTTTTTGAGAAAATTTCAACAAATAGCTTTCTATTTCTATGTATTTCCATTTATTTAGATATCTCCCAATGAGGAGTTACGTTTAATTTTCTGCAAACCATAGGCCAGCAGGAATTTTTAAATTTGTGAACATGAAAGTGTGCCATCACATTCAATAGGGGTAAAAGGAAATAGCTGTAAGACACCTGGGGACATAAGCTCTTCCTTAGCTCTTGGCAACCTGATATAATGCTGCAGTCTCCAGGGCAGAAGCATACGGTTCAGCTCCAGAAATGGTGGCCCCAGGAAGGAGACAGACACTGAGCTCAGCAGAAGGGCTGCAGGTAAACAGGCAGTGATCAGGTTCTGAACAATCAGCAAAGATAATCACAGAACACTCTTGGCTCAGACTGACCCCACAGTAACTTTATTGAAGCATAACCTGCCTTTAAGGATTCGTTCCAGGGATCTATCCAGATCAAACAAACATTTAACACACACTGTGGATTTTGCCTTAGTGGCAATGATAAATAATTTGCTTGTGTCTAGTAAGGGATGTGAGCATCCCTTACAAACTAGAGTGACTTTCAAACACAGGAGAGATAGTGTATATTCTGTAACCTGTGAGTTAGCAATGGTACTAAACCTCTGAATATATACAAATAATGAGTCATAACTTTATTGATCATCCCACCCAAAAACTATCAAAATATTTTATGTTTATTCACATACCATAGAGGGGTTTGCATATGCAAAACACACAAGTCAAGAGGAGACCATCACTTACTTTCCAAGATACCAAGGACAATGAAGAGGATGTACCACCATCCAACTTCAAGCATGCACAGGTGTTCCCCATATCCAGCACACCACCTTCGCTGAAACAGATGGATTCTTCCACTCTCATCCCAGCCCTTCTTCCTTTGTGTCCAACCTCCTGGAAAAGCAGCATACCTCTGGATCTTCCAGTTTCTCACCTCTAATCCCTTTAACCTTCTCCAGTCTGGCTTCCATCCCAACTACTGAAAAAAAGCCACCCTTTCCAAGGTTTCCAATAACCTCCTTTCAGCCAAATCAAATTGCTTCTTCCCTATGCTAACCATTTTTTATTTTTTTTCTTCAAAAGGCCAGTCAGCAGAGTCTACTATTATGAATAACTCCCTTCTCCTTGATTACTCATCATCCTGCACTCCCAGACATGATCCCATTCTCTCCAGCTACTGCAAACTATTTTCTGTGCATGCTATTAAATCTTTTCTATGTTTCACAATTTAACATTTGAGCCTTTTCTTGTAAATGGCTGTCCTCAATTACTAATGCTCCCTGCCCACTGAAAATAGCTCCGTAGGTCAAATTTTCCTACAAAAAAATCAATCCAATGAAAGTTTTGATGTGATAAAAATATCTGATGATCAGTTGTTGATCTACAGTTAAAATGCTTTGTTGATATAGTCAAAGAGGAAAGAGTAGACAGTTTCTGTTATCAAGGAATTTAAAATTGTAGTTCCCTGGCACAGAAAGGGATCTTAGAGATGATCTATCTTCAGGATATATATCACAGCAATCTGTGGGCTGGATATGGCTTCGTTGTGTTTAGTTCAGTCCACATGGTTTGGGTTTGGGTTTTGTTAGAATTCACATTTAAAAGTCAGAAGATCTCATATAAAGATGTTTTCACTTCTTCTGAAAACTCGGATCTGGCAATATTGTGTTCCCATTCCTACATGAAAACAACAGGTAGAGCTAAGTTGCAGTGGTCCCCTTTAAAAAGGGCATTTACTTTCAACATATGGGGTCTCAAGTGTCCGTGGCCACGTATTACAGCACTCGTGTTGTTTCCTTATAGTAAAGAAGGAAAATAAATGTACCATATACCCGTTGTCTATCACATGCCAAGTGCAAAATGACCAAGAAACCAAGCAAGTCTTGGGCCCAACCAGTTTCATTTATTTACTTAACCTGCTGTTTCTGTTTTACATTTTATAAATCAGAAAATTAAAACACCCATGAAAGTGAAATAATCTACATAAGTTCACCTTTCTATCATTGCCTACTACTTAAAGTTGCATAGCTATCAGGTATACCAACCATGCCTCCACATTAGTTACACTACCCATACCCCTACATCTCTCAAAAGCTGCTTTTTCATAAAACGATTTCTGATCTCAGAGTGAGACCCCCTTCCCCTCCACCCTCAGATCTCCTTAGCAATTTAAATTTATAATTTCGCAGAGGAAAAGAGAGAGGTACTCATTAGCCATTCACAAGAAGCCAAGAAACATAATGTACAAAGCTAATTACAACTGCATATGGAGAGAGTTGCATTCATTTTGAAGGAATGAAGGCATGATTGAAGAGAAACCTTAGAAAGTGTCACAGAGATTAATTTTTAGCAAGGTTTTGAATAGAAGAAACATTATGTGCCAGGAATTTGGAGATTATCCATAAGGCACAAAGAGAAATATACATTTGTTTGGGCAAAGTAAAGAATACTAGTGGAGATGGGCCTACCAAGAAATAAATGTGTGGAGGGAGTAACAGAAAAGAAACGGAATATGGGGACACCCAGGCAGATTTCCCAAGTCCACATATACAACCCTTTTTCCTATGTCACGATTTTTACATCACAGTGTGTGCATTGTGGGGTGAGGGACATCATTTATGAAGGTCGCCACTCTGTACATGTTACCTTGTTTAAAACAAAAAAGCAGCAACATGGTTAGAGTGGTGTCTATAGGCAGAGCATTGCTGTCATGTTTAAAGAAAACTGAGGCAAGAGGGTAGAAAAGATCAATATGACTAGTTAGAAGACTTTAAGGAGAACTTTGTATATGAATTACGGATATAAGAACTAGAGAAAAAAGATGACCATATTTAGAATTTTAGCTTTTTTACAATTACAGTAGAAAAGAAAATTCCAAGAGTAATAAATCAATGGTATCCTACAAAAAGAGAGAGACCAAAAATAACATGAAATATTACATTTAAAAATTCACACAAGTAGTTATAAAATGTAAAATAGACTTCTTTTTATTTATCTAAAAGAAAATGTGTGATGGAAAAGATAAATATGTAAATAAAACATTTTTTCTACTTTTCACCACTAACATATGGCCTGAAATTTTGTGACTAACAAATGCATAGAACCAATAATCTAAATTATGCTATCTTCTACCCTGAAATAATAATTCATATATGTCATTCATTGTATGCTCTTTGTCAGTGGGAAATAGAAGTGTATTTAAATTTGCATAATGCCATTGGACTCTTTAAGGAACAAGCTATACAGTCATTACAAAGACACAAGGGAATGATTTGTCTTCAAGTACTTCGCAATTATCCTGCTGGCCACAGACTATGTGACTATTGCTTAGTTACAAAACTTCTGGCAGGTACAGTTTGTTATGAGGAGTATTCCCTTGAAAGTCTTGGATTTAAAAAAAAAAATAGTGTTTCATGTGTTTATTATTGTACATCAAGGAAAATTTTTGTATCCTTTAAAAATTTTTGTGCCTGTCAGTCAAACTGACAAACTAAGAAACTAGAGAGAGAACATTTTTAATGAGGAAAAATAAATCTAAGATCCTAAAATTCAATAACAGCCTATATCACCTGTGTATATGAGTCAGTGTCTAGTATACCGGTAATCTTTAAGAGTAAAATATTAACATATTCTATTACTTAGTAAACCCTGCCTCTGTGATGCAGGAGCATGCTCTTTTAGTAAATATATAACTTCATGCAGTTAACAAATCAAGGAATTTATACACACACACACACACACACACACATATATATTCCTTTTTGGTTTTTATTCTTTCTTGGTCTCTTTAAGCCTAATATGAGCATATGTACTTTGCTAATGAACTAGAATATGTGTAACATTACTATAATAGAAAGTTTAAATTGAAGTCTGGCTTTCACACAAAATAAATTTTGTCAGCCCTATGAAGAAAGGCACTTTATCTGTTTCCTTCACTGTTCCCTTTCAAAATTATCTTCCCATAGTATAGAGGGGTCCCCAATAAGAATGTGTTCTGCAATGTGTTTCGCCCATCTGTCCATGTCTTCGACAGAAAGGGTTATAAATAGCTACGATTAAATTTTTTAAAAAATCTTCTCATGAAGAAAATTAATTATCTCTCAATTATTTCTGAAGCATCCACTAAATGCCAGGAACTGATGTAGGTGCTGGAGATGTCGCGATGAACAAAACAAAGACCCTGCTGTCATAGAGCTTATGGTGTAGTGCATGGACATGAAGACAGAAAACAACAATTAAATAAATGAAGACAAAATGTTGCCGGTGGAGACACAGGCAACATATGATAAGCAGATAGTGGTGGCAGAGGTGGTGCTATCTTAGATGACATGTTCAGACACAATGCTCTGAGAAATGATATTTGTTCAGGGACCTGAAAGGAATCAGAGAGTCAGCCACAAGTATGTCTATACAGAGCATTCCAGGCAGAGGAGACCTCTCTGCACCAAGAACCCAAAGGTAGAGCATGCATGATATGCGTGAGGGAGATTGAGGAGGCCAAGGTGAATGGACTGGAGGGTGGAAGGTGGAGATGGTTGGGGCTGGGATAGCTGGGGCTGTCCATGCAGGGACAGAATCTTGCTGGGTTAGATCATTGGTGGGGAGTTTGTGAAATGAGATGAGGGCTTAATGTTTAAGTACAGAAAAACATAATGTGAAATTTAAGATGTGATCTGTTTTCCCTATAATCTTTAGCCCATAATTATGAACTGACTCACTTCTCTTTTCCCTCTCATTCATACTCAACCTATTTTTAAAATATTGTATTTTAAGTTCCAGGATACATGTGCAGGATGTGCAGGTTTGTTACATACGTAAACATGTGCCATGGTGGTTGGCTGCACCTATCAACCCATCACCTAGGTATTAGTCCCCACATGCATTAGCTGTTCATCATGATCATACTCAACCTATTTCAGGCTTTTAGACACTCTACAGAGTTATGCGCAATTTTTTTATATCAATACATACATTTAATACCTTTGTAAAACTTCAATAATAGAGACATCTCCCCTTTCGCTATAATTTCATTACATTGATTATGCTAACCTCTTAAAAATCAACAGCACTGCTCCCATCAGGATGATAAAACACAATGATGGGAATTTGGCTAATTTTTCAGGTCTCATCATTGCATCATCCAGTCAATGAAAGGTGATATGAAGTCTCTGCTAAAAATAGTCCATGATTCTTAGGACACCAAATGGGCTGGCTTAATTTCCTCAAGGCAAGTGAATTAGAATGTCAGCAAGATTAATAGATAGGTAGCAATTATATTTTTACTTTCTAAATTGTCTATTATGATAAGCTCTAAATGAAGGAAATATACCCTAAAATTCCATGTACACCTAGTGCCTAGTGGCAGGCAATGATCAAGTGCCTACAGAATGTGACTAGGATGCTAGACTTACCAAAACTGAGGCACTGGACAAATCTCTAAACCATTCTAAGTCACTGTGAAAGGTGAAGGGTTTGAACAAGAGCCCTGTCCAGTTGGAAAATGTGATTATCCTAGAATTGAGTATCAAATATGATATAGATAAGTAATAGGGAAACTAGAATTGATTTTAGTAGAAATAACACTTTTCCTCTTAGTTTGCAGTCTGGTAAAGGATGCATTTCATAAAAGATGGGAATTGTGTTGCTGAATTTGCTAAAAAATACTACTCTATACATTTATTTGTATTATCAAATACATATGTCCAGCAATACTAAAACACTAATTGGACAAATTATAATTTTCTCTATTTTCTCTTTTAGCAGAGAGAGAGAGAGATAGGGACACTCTCTCTCTCTTTCTCTCTCTCTCTCTCTCTCCCTGCTTTGTAGAAGCAAACTTATACTAGACCCCTAATCACCAAAGAATCCCAAATTTTTTATGTCAAGTCTTACATATTAATATAAAATTACACAAATGGGGGAAACATTTAAAGGCTCTGAAGGTTTAAAAAAAAGGAAATGGACAATGAAGAAAGCTATCCAAGGACTGCCAACTTCAAAGTGGGAAGCTTAGTGTTACGCTGTTTAAGCATTACTTTTGTTATTGTTAATATTTTAAAACATAGTTAATTCTTAAAACAATTTCATCTGTGTCTTATTTTCATTTAGATTCCAAGATCCTCAAAAGCTGTGGCTCAGATTACTTAATGCATATGTAAATGTAACATGAATTAACTAACAAACACATAGGGAAGTACAGAGGTTTTCATAAATACATAATACAGTATCTCAATGAATCATAAATACTTGCATATGTTTCAGAAAGTTATCTCCTTATAAAGACAGTATTGGGGCTCAGCACATGATACCCCAAAATAAGCCTATGCCCCAACACTACATACATACACATACATACATATATATATGGAAATATTTTACTTAAAGCCATATTGTCTTGAAACAAGAATGGAAAGCAAGAGACTATATTGGATCCATCACTGGAGTAAGTGGTCAGTCATTTTGGCAAACTTGTTCTCAGCTTGATCATTAGAGACCCATGAAGCTGTGAAATACAACTCACAGTAATGACCTCGCTGCAATGGGAATATGCAAGGGAGAAGAAATGTGATGCTCCAAGAGTATAGGGCATTCTGAATTCTCTATGTATAAAAGCTTCTTTTCATTGGAATTTAAGAGAGAGGAAAAAGAACCCTTCCCTCTCTGTGCTTTTGAAGGGTTTACATTACTGCTTCTCACATTCCAGTAATTTAGCAGAAACAGCTGTTCTACTGTCCCAGGCAAGAAGCCATGAACTGCATTCCAACGAATATGCTCCATGCTGTTATTATTTATTAATTAATATTGTAGCTCCTGCCTTGAAACAAATAAATATCTGTGAAAATGACTAAAAAGAAAGAAAAATCATTTATTTTCTCTGTTTCCTGAACACAGGGCAATACCCTGATTTTATATCCTTATTCTCTAAATGAACTGCTATATTATTCTATTTTTCAAATACATTTATTAAGCTCTTTTCTTGTTTTAGTAGATTTTGATCAGAAAAAAATTATCATTAAGACTGCCTCAGGCTGGGCACCATAGCTCATGCCTATAAACCCAACACTCAAGGAGGCCAAAGTGGGGGATAGCTTGAGCCCAGGAGTTAGAGATCAGCCTGCACAACACAGCAAGACCCTGTCTCTACAAAATAAAAATAAAAAATAAATTCGTTGGGCATAGTAGCATTTGCCTGTAGTCCCAGCTACTAGAAAGGCTGAGGTGGGAAGATAGCTTGAGACCAGGAGTTCAAGGCTGCAGTGAGCTGTGATTGCACCACTATATACTCCGTCCTTGGGCAACAGAGAAAGACCCCATATCTAAAAAAGAAACAAACAACAGTGAACTGGTTCACAAGTATAAGTATAGAATATTCTTTGACTGTCAAAAATATATACATTAAAAAACAGTGAATATCTAGCAAACAAAAATGGGAGCTTTTTCCCTAAAACATAATAAGGTCCAAAACCAGATTCTGGGAAGTACTGAAATTTTGTTGATTACTATTACAATTTTCTCACATACAGAAGGCATTTTTAATGGCTCAAAATGATTCTTAACCTGTGTTCACAAATCAGTTACCTCAACTTTTTAAAGACTGAATCCATTCTTTCAAAAACATCTAAAAACTAATAAAAACCAAAAAAAAAAAAATTGTTGTATTTATTCATTAGTCAAAAACAAATACAATTTTTTCTGGAATATTTTGTGTGTGTTTTATTATACCTATTTTATTTCTGTCCATATGATCAAAGACTATCCAAAAGTAAATAACAACATTTAACTGACAGTATCTTGCTTAGAAGAACTGACTTGTATATGCTTAGGGCAACTTTAAATACAAAAAAAAAAAAGTATGCTCACAATTCTATTTACAAGTGTGGTCAGAAAACACACTCTGTGTTTCTATTTCATCCTATGTGTAGTGATGGAAAATTGGTAAGAACTTTTAATTAAATATTGAGAAATATGTAATCTGTTAATGGGGCATTTTAAAATGTTAAAAACCACTGGCAGATTATTAACTAGCCTTTTTACACATATAACCTGAACATACCTGTATCTTTACATGTAAGTATGTACGTACCCCTTTTATTGTAACCTTAAATAAAAGCATTAAAATCCTACCATAAATGCTCAAAAAAGGAAGTTGCATAGTTGTTCCCCTCAAATGGTTAATTTGGGGAGGGATTCAGTGTTTGAGGAGATTCAGCTTCACCTTAGATTTATGTGTCAAGTTAGATAAAAAGCATAATAGATGATCACAGAGAATTATAGAATTAACACAAGAAATTGATATTGTTGCAAGAATCGGCAACCTTTCAGAAGCAGTAAGTCAACTCTGTTTATTCGTACCTCAAGAAATTAAAAGTGAAAGAATGACAACACCTGCAAATTAGCCCTTGAGAAGATCTGAAGGATGTTGTTATATCCCTTGGCTGAAGCATGATCAAGAACAACATAGAGAAACACCCCCCATACTCAGTTTCCTGTGCTAGAATGTAGGTGCTAGAATTGGTATATTCTTTGGAGTTTTACTTCTGGTTGATCCTGGGTATACCCTGAAAAGTCATCTCACATACTGTATTTGGCAAAAGTCCAAATGGATGCTAACATAAGTCTAAACTCTAGATTTCTGAACTAGCAAGCTTGTCAAATAGTAAGAATGATTTAGTTTTTCTTCCATTTACATAGGCTTTTCTCCTAGAGAGTATGACCAACTCCTGTGACATTGATTCTTTACACCATGGCTCCTTTGAGATTTTTCTACCGGAGTAAAATCATGCATTTTAATTGTAATCTGGTGTTTTGATTGATAGTCAAAGACTAATATCTCTCAAAATATGGCCTTTACTCCAAGGTAGACTTAATTTCAAATTTTCTCCAAGTCACAACCACTAGCTTTGTAAAATGACTTCCTGTCAAGTTGCCTGTGTTTTATATCATTAATTTCAGCCAGTTGCCTCAGGCTACAGAACAGTGTTTTGTCAGTTTAAACACACAGACATCAAGACTGACTGACAAGTAAAGCTCCTTAAAAATCGAATTCACTAAACATTTCATCTTGTTATTTTCAAGGAAAATATAATCAGAAGTTGTGATGAATTCCCATTGCTTTCACACATATTACTTTGAACTTTCTTCTTTGTATCTCATTAAGTCCACAAAAGGAGTGCTTCAGCAGTCTTTTGCTCTTACACTCACCACATCCGATTATTCAGAAAATGAATGTTTTCAATATCAGAGGATCAAGTCTGACGGGTTATTTGACACTAAAATAAAGGTAAGGAGGAAAAGCTTTTCAGAGCAATTAGTATGAATCCCATTGTATCACATACCACTGGGCTCACAGTACCTACTTAATAGAAACTTCCATAAGAATTGTATGCTGCAGCTGAAGTTCTACCTTCACTCGCCAAGTTTTTCTAACCCATTTTCAAGTGCACTTAAAACAGCTGGCACAGTTGTTTTAAGTGCACTTGAAAATGGGTTAGAAAATCTATACAAAATTCTGCATGTTAATGATAGACGCAAATCCAAGGTTTGGATGGACCCCAAATAATAAGGGTTTCCAAAAGATTTATAGTTGCAGCATACTTGACAAAGGGAGAATCAGTTGACTAAATTACAGAGTCTGCAGAAAATGTATGATAGTTCTAATTTCTGCAATGCTGGTTTAGCTTTTCCTATTTATGACAGGCAAAAGTAGAGGCTTCAGTCTAGCAGAACTTCTTCTTCAATCAAAGACATGCATGGAGCACTCTGGACTTCATCTTTTTTTTTTAATTAAAAAAAATCCTTCAGAGTTTATATCATTAACCATAATGTTCACAAAATAGAAAAGTGGCCGAGTCACAGTTTCTACACACACTAGACATTTCTTGAAAGTGAAACATGTTCTTGGGAAAATTAAACTATATAATGTACTCAAGGAATATAAAATAATTTTCATATGTAACTCAATAAAACACAAAGATAAACAAACCCTTGCACAGAAAATACAGCAACATACATAAGAAGTCAAAGATTAGCTACAAAGCTTCTTGAAATCCCTTTAAGTTAAATGAAGAACTGTTTATTCATTGTAAGTGCTTGTAACATTTTTACAAGTGGCATACCACATTTCTAAGTGTATTTTGCATAAAAATGAAGTGAAGGGGATAGTAGATAATAGTGGTAATTCACCTTCACCTGCTGGAGAAGGGATTCAGGCTAGGGTATGGAGAAGTGACCTCTCAGTCACTCAAAGTTGATGGTAGGTAGGGCAGTCAAGGACAACCCATGCTCCCCAGCCTCAAAGGGCAGAGGATATCAGCAGCAGCAAAGTGGCTTCTTCACATCTTCTTGTCCTCAGTAGCTCTCTAAAGCTTTTCCAGTAGAACGTGTCTCTACAAACCAGTATCAAGCTTCCTTTCTGTACCCCTGCCTTGGGTTCATTTTCCTATTGTCTATTTTCATTCCTTTGTGTCTTGAAGGTAGCTCTTTAAAGAAGGACAAGCCTTATGTTGGGGGAGATGGGTTAGTTAATACTCTTGTCACAAGAGGTAGAGGGAGGTATTACACAATTAGCTAATGCCTTCATCAGCTTTTTAGCCCTTGCAAAGCCAAGGTTGTGGTTCAGTAAAGAATGTGATACCTACAGAAGAGCATCCCTGGAGCAGAGAAGAGAGGGCAGGAACACTCAGAATGGAAAGGGTACTTGCCAAAAATATGTGATGATTTTACATTATACCAAAACTGTCTTTCCTCAACATTTAGCACATATGACACAAACTGCCAAGCAGAAACTTGGTGGATGAAGAAATTATGAGTTTGTATCTCCTGAGCATTGAAAGTGTCCATAAATGATTCTATGGGCCACATATTAGATGAAGTTTATATCTCTCTAAGGCCATTTCAGTTTCTGCCTATTTTCCCCTAATGACAGGAAACTTGCCCTCTACTAGAAAATTTGAAAAAAAAAACAGGCCAGGTGCAGTGGCTTGTGTCTGTAATCCCAACACTTTGGGAGGCCAAAATGGGAGCATGACTTGAGCCTAAGAGTTTGAGATTGTAGTAAGCTATGAACAAGCCACTGCACTCCAGCCTGGGCAACAGAGTGAGACCTTATCTCAAGAAAAAAAAATGGAAAAAAAAGCCATATGAGAATTTTCTGTAATGATTCTCTCTTTAGAGAGAATGGTTTAACATCTTTCTTTCTGAAAAATGTTTATGCATGTTTTGCAAGTATTGCCTTTCAATGACCAAATCATTATCTCCTTCATTAATCATTTTCTGATCTCCCCAAATGTGCTATTTGCTATTCATCAAACCTTGAGAAATGCCTCTTAAATTTATGCTGAATTTTCTTCAACCCTCCGGGAAACAAATGAGCAAAAATTCATGTAAGTAGAAACATGATGAGACAAAAAAATATATACACAATTGAGAATTCAAAATCTATAAGTTTTGATGATACTTTAAAATTACCTGGTGAAATGGCACCATATGTAACAATAATCATTAGACCATGAATTTTGCATGGAAAATGCAACATGCTTCAATGTCATCCTACAATCCATACATTTTTCATTATTCATTAAGTTGAATTAAGGATAGTTAGCAAAAAGAAAAACAAATACTAATATTTTGAATGCCCTCATGAACATATTAAATTATAAGTTCAACATTTGAAGATTCAGTAGGCAGAGCATAGAGGGTTGTGAGGTAAATATTCTTAAAGTTTGGATATGCGGTCAGGAAAGCAAGATCCTCTGAAATTTCAACAGTCACACTATTAAAAAATGTCACTACTATTCATTTAGAGTGCTAAGTTTACTCTCATCCTTAATCACAACCTGGAAGATTAGGTATTACTATATTTTCTCACAGATGGGAGAAAATGAAGACTTATGAAGGATTAAGGATTAGCACAAAGTTTGACACTATTATGTACCAGGGTTATTTCTTTCTCTTTTTTTTTTTTTTTTGAGCAGAGTCTCGCTCTGTCACCCAGCCTGGAGTGCAGTGGTGCAATCTCAGCTCACTGCTACCTCCGCCTCCTGGGTTCAAGTGATTCTCTCACCTCAGCCTCCCAAATAGCTGGCACAACAGACGAACACTACACACCCAGCTAATAATTGTATTTTCAGTAGGAACAAGGTTTTACCATGTTGGCCAGGATGGTCTCAATCTCTTGACCTTGTGATCCGCCCGCCTCGCCCTCACAAAGTGCTGGGATTACAGGCATGAGCCACCGCGCCCGGCTTATTTCTAACAATGACTTTAAACCTACTCTGTAAACAATAGAGAAAAAGCTGTATGATCCACGTCTATAGAGACAATGTCTCCCAAATCCAATATGACAAGAGTATTGGCTTCTATGTATTAAGAATACTATATGACTGATACAGTACTAAATGCTTTATATATACTTTTTCACTATCTTTATAATAACTTGGAGATAGAGTTTGAGAAAACGCACCCCTAGGTAAGCTGACAAAAAAAAAAAAAAAAGATTCTGGGCCAGCAAAGCTATGGATGAAATCATAGGCCATGAATACACCCAATAGAAAAGCTTACCCTAAACAAACCAACTAGTATCCTTCAGAATAAAGCACAGCGGTTTTAAGAGCTGGCTCCGGAGGTAGATCCGGGTTTGAATTTTGATTCTGAGACTTAATAGTCATGGTAGTCATGCAACCCTGGGCAAGTTGTTCCACTTCACTCTGCCTCATTGTTTTTACCTGTAGAATGGGAATAATAATAGACTCCTCCTAGGGTTACCATAAGTCACAGAACCTTCTTATGGTTATCATAAAGCTTAAATGAGTTAATAATGAAACTCTTACAACAGTGCCTAGTCCATACTTAATTATCAAAAAATGTTGGCTTTTTTCTCTTCTAGTCTATGAGCAGCTTGATCTTTATTGATTACCCAGCCATCCTAGGGAATCTTCAAAGATTTTCTGTTTTATTTTTCATTTCATTTTCGGGTCTCTATAAAATAACATGCAACAGACAGGGAATGCTACTTATAGTCCATGCCTGATGCAAACCCATTTTCAGCCAACCTAAAACCAACTTTCTGGGCTCTAGTACTCAACCTGTTAAAAATATGTAGTTATTTTAATTCCTTAAATCGAATTAAATTCCACATACAAGATTGGAATGAAACAGTTGCACAACCTTTTTCCCTCACTCAAAAGTTTAGGGCCTAAAACCAGAAAAAAAATGCTGATTTTAAGTTCCACTAAGATGGTGATTTATGAAATCCCTAAACTAAATATTTTAAATACTTTTTGGAATAGGGCAAAGATATTTAGTAAATACAGAGGCTTTTGGCTTTAAGACTAACTCCTGACCATTACAACGTTTTGAGTGTATGTTTGAGGGAAAAAAATATTCAAAACCACAATAGACCAAACATAAAGACAGTTTTAAAGCAGTTTAAAAATATAATGTAAAGTTGCCTTTAAGAAAACCACACTGCCAGGGAAATACATATATGTTTTATGTCTCTTTATTTAACAACTATAGATATACATAAGGTTTGCAACAAGATGTTAAAAGTAGTTAACTCTGGGAGATTTTTAACTATCTGCTTTGTGCTTTCTAAAACACAAAGATTTTTAACTATCTGCTTTGTGCCTACATTTTTTATAAGTATGAAGTATGACTATAATTAGAAAAATAGAGTTATTTTCATTTTGGAAAAGACATAAATACCAATACTAATATAATATTTTGGAGTCCTTAAGTTTCTGCTCTGTGACAGAAATATGAAATGATACTTTTCATTTCAAAATAATCAATGTGTGATAACCTTGTGAACCCTTAGAAGAGTCAGATGGAAATTATCTTTGACTAGGTAGGGACTATGGAATCAAAACACCTGGAAAAATAGGCTGCTAAATTACCACCCTGGTTCTGTAGATTACATACTCTGAACTAATCATAAACTAGAGTGGAGTTCAGTGGGGCTATCAATTCCTTTCCAAAGTATGGGATTCCTGCCTTATGCTAGCTGGGATCACTTTAAAATACCACTGAGATAAACAATGTCTTTCACTTATGAATTCCAACTGATTGCAGGGAAACTTTAAAGTCCTAGCAACACTGTTGCTATAGCAATGCAACCTGATTAGATATTCTTAGCAACCAGCCACAACTCACGCCCACAGAGCCCCTTCACTTATTCTAAGAAGAATAATGTTGACATTCCAATTTCTAAAATATACAGATCTCAGTGACAGACATCTATGGACGAGAGGCCTATGAGATCCAACGGAATAGCGTGCTCATAAACAATGCACCTAGGCCTTGACTATGTCATGTGTGCATGCAATAAACACATATAAAAGTGGAATCTGTATGGCTAGAAATTACAGAAGGATTTCATTTGGCTCTTAGAGTATATGTAAATAATGTCAGAATCCTTGAATTTTATATTGTTATAGCTAAAATTTTACACTTTTCTCAAATTGCATATTTTTTCTGCTGAATTAACAGATACAGTGATAAAATTATACCTTTGCAACAAACAGCAATGATTTGACATTTTGACTCTAAAACTTTGATAAAAACTGGCATTTCACTTGAAAACCTGCAGGCATTAGCCATAGAAAGGGTATGGCTAATTAAGAGGGTACACAGCAGACATGTGTCCTTGATATCACAAATGCTTAAACCAGAGTTAATGCGAGGGACTGATTGAGTTCCTTCTCTGAAACGAAAGATCTATCACATTCTCAACAGGATAAGCTATGAAGACTAGATTCTAGAGTTATTCCCAGGCAGATTTTAATCAGGAAGATCAGATGCATGACCAAATCAATGAGGGCACAGAAAAGACAATTACAACTCAGAAATCTGTCAACATGGCCCATGGTTCTGTAATTAAATAAAGGATGCTTTTCTATAACCCCAGGTCCTGAATCATTCTGTTTTGACAGGGAATAAAAACCAATTACCTCCTCCTCCTTCCCCTAAAGAGCTGCATTTTAGTGGTAAATAATCCAATCTCTATATACACGCAGTTTCTGCTATAAACGAAGGATCAAGTGGAAAGGCAAAAGTGAAAAACAACCAGGACCAAAGAACATGTCGTTGTTGTTATTGTTGTTGTCTTTAAACATGATAAAATTTGAGCCTCAGACGTGATATTACGAGAATAATTACCCTCAACTCAGCTACAGAATTAGGAAACCCTTCTGAGAGTACTCTTATATTGTTAACATAAAATAAAATTTCTACATAAGAAATATTGTTTGCACATCTCTTACATAACAATGGAATGTGAAGGGTGGCAGACCATGCCACTCCAAAATATGCCATTTTGGCATAAAGGATTATTCTGAGCTAAAGGAGCTTAAAAAAACAGCAAGTGCCAGAAGGATCCTCTGACCTCCCCATTTTTGTTCCTAAAAGCAGGCGATAAAATACCCATATGTAAGATATCCTCTCTATACCAAAAGGAAAATGACATTTTCTCACTAGAACCAGGGAGTCAAGACCCAGAAAAATCTGGAAACCAACCTTCTTAAACTATCCCTTATCTTCTGTTACTTTTTCATGATTAAACTACTCTAGGCTAAGCTCTTTTGTCTTGTCACATTTTCACAATCCACTACTCTCTGCCCAATTCTGTATATAAGCATTCAACTCTAGCTGCTTCTTTGGGTCTTCATTTCCTTAGGAGAGCTCCCATGTCACATAAAAGTCACATTACATAAATTTGTACGCTTTTCTCCTGTTAATCTGCCCTAAGTCAATTTAATTCTCAGGACAGAGATAAAATTTCACCTCCCCTACAAATATATCCTAAGAAAATGATCACTAATGTGCACAAATATATGGCTAGAAAAATGTTTAGCCCAGTTTAAACATTTTATCTCACCTGAATAACCTAAATGGAAACAGTATAGATGTGTAAAAATGTGACATTATCTAAACTGATTATGGTTTTGTAATATGAAATACTGCTCCACCATCCCCTTTCTATGATCTTGAAATCCATAGTAAACATGCAGAAAATCAAAAGTTTATATAAAACTTATTTAGCAGCAAAACTTTATCTGACCAGAACTCTTTGACACCAAAACCTAATCTGAAGCAAGACGAGGCATAGTCATTTTCTCACACAGTGTGGTTATTTTCATTTCACTAGAGGTATATTAATGTATTTGATTACAGATTGCTGCCCCACTGCCCTAGACACTGCTGAAAATGTTACCTAGTGTATGTATTTAACCATATTATGTTTCAAAGGCTCAAAAAATTCTAAATTCTAAACTATTACCACAAGAGTTTCATATGAAGAATTGTGACATTTGTATCTAGTGGGGAAAAAGGCAGGTTAAAAACTGTGTATACCCTGCATTCTATACCTGAAATACTCTCTTTGGGTATGGATTTATAAATCTCCTCCTAAATCGTTTTCCATCTACCATGTCTAAAGAGGAGTCCTCTTTAGGGTCTCCATCACACCAGGCTGTTCATTTCCTTCCTAGCACTTACCACAACCATTGATGGTCTCATTTATTTCTTTATTTGCATATGTAATAAATGCTTTCCCTAACTAGGATGTAAGTTCTCAGAGGGCAGGGACCTTAGCTGTCCTGTTCACGTCAGTGTTGCCAGCATCTAGTGCAATGTTAGGTATATAGTCTATGCTCAATATATATTTGTTGAATGAATAAATGGATGAATAAGTAAACAAATGAGTTTTTTAAAATATGTGTATATTAAAAGATTTTTTTAATCCAATGTTAACATTTTGGTAGGAGTTGAGGTGACTTTTTTTTCTTTTGGGCTTATCCCTATGTTTGAAATGTTCTATGAGGGAAATGTATTGGTTTTGTAGCGGAGAGATCAATGTTTAAGTGGATAGTGATTAAATCGATTGACATTACACCTAACACTTTTCTCAGGATACTTATATTTATAAAATTATACAATCTTATTGATATCAAGAATTTCTTCAAATAAGAATCATACAATACAGTTCCCTCAGAAAGAGAAACCAGGCAAATTAAAAGCAAATAGCAAAAAATAAAAGTTAGCCCCAGAAGTGGTTTCACATTTTCTTAAATTTTTCCACCCTTTGCTATGTGTGGATTATTCTCTTATTTGCTACTTCCTCCTAATTCCCAAAACAAAATGTTGGCATACTGTACCACAAGCACAACGTGTGTGTGTGTGTGTGTGTGAATGTGTGTGTGTACTCTCTCAACAATGGGGCCTTGGAAAACACAGAATCTAAAAACCTTTGGATTCATTTATGAAGATAGGGTGAGAATTAAAAGAACATCCCTACTCCATAAAGATAAAACACTTTTAAAATATACAATTAAGTATTTCCAAACTTGACTTATCACAGCACTGAGTTACTCTGCATTACTTTACAGAAGACACATACAGTCAAATGCTAAGAAATCCAAATCCATTCCCAAGAAGACACATACAGTCAAATGCTAAGAAATCCAAATCCATTCCCAAGCCACTTATCATCAGCAGTGGTCCAACACTGAGCCAGAGAATATGCCCTGTGGGTGCCCTGACCCAACTGAAGTCTCTAGAATCATGGGATGTTCAAAATCGAGAAATAGAGGATAATATGATTTTAAAAGGTAGACTAGTTACATTTATGAAAAACATTCTCAATATATGTTTCTTCAATCTCCAGACATATTTCAGGGCTTTAAATTTCCTGGTGTTTGCAGATTTTTTGCATACTCTATTTTGTATTTAATGTATTTTTTCAGATTAACAATTGGACTCATTGCCATAAATTTAAAAGTATTTCAACTAAAAAGGTATGGAGAATGAGACAATACATAGTGAAAACATAAAATTTTTAAGTAGTAAATACATATTTAAAAGAGTTTTCATAACACTTAGGCACTCTGTAGTTTTCAGAATATATTTAAACTAAAGAATAGCATGGATTTGCCATCATTTTGAGGAATCTACTTAATCCCACATCCATTTCACTTAGTTTTTGCTCTGATTTCAATAGCATCCCAAAACAAGCAGCTCAACAAACAAAAACCTAAACAGAACAGTGTTCTCCCTTATCTGCACGTTTATAATTTAAAACCTTTGTTTCAGGAACGGTGGAAGAACCAGTTCCCAACAGCCTTCCACACATACTTCTGTGGATAGGTGTGTTGTATTACAACTTAAAACATGCTGTTTAGGACAAATTGAATTCTTTCTCTGAGGCCCCATGAGTGAAGCAGCTGATCAGCAGCTGCAAGATTTTTTGCTTTATCTCCCTGCTTGTCTTGTTAGCTCTGGTCACTGAGCCCTTTTCCCCAATGAACAGGCTGAGTCTGTGGGACAGCTGGACTGGACTGCTCCTATCCACCACCTAGACATGGAATACAGAATCGCAGCCTCGTCTGCCTACCATTAGCAAGGATTGTGCTTTCTTTCAGTAATGGAGTGTCTGGGCTATTAAATAATAAAATATCCCACTAATGATACAAAATGGAAAATGACCATTTTCTCCCTGGTGCCCTCCAAATAGTATTTGGATACATTTATGTTTTACCTTTCTGCAGAAGAATCATCTCATTTCTTTTTAATTCACATTGTGACACCACATACCAAAGGCTTATTTCAGGAACTCCAGCTTTGCACCAAATGTAAGTTAGATTGAAATTCTTATATCATTTACCTTATATTAATTTAATGTAAGTGAATTTCAAAATTTTAGCCTATTGGCTTATAATAAGGAGTCACAAATATTCTTCCAAGTAGGAGAATTAAATTTCCTGTGAAAAACCTCCAGCTGAACTAAAACTAAAGTAACATTTCTATTGGCATATGAGAAGTAAATTCTAGAGCAACACTTGAAAAAGCAAACAGATGGCAATCATGTGAGGCTTTTCTGTAACTACAAATGCAAGACTTATGTACAATAAACTCCACTCAACTGCCTTTAGCACACAAAGCTTTATGTCATGTTTATAGTCCTATGCAGTTGGGAAATCCTGAAATTATAATCCTGAAATAATAAACCCCAGTTTATTTCCATTAAAAATGTAATTCAAAAGGACTACTTCACTTAGTTAAAAAATGGAAAAGCTTAATAAGTTAATAGTGTAGGTACCACATTTTCCAGGTAAAACTACTGTAAAATATAAGAATTAACACACTACAGGATGATGATCCCATGGAGAAAAATTAATGCTGTTGTTGAAACTGGAAGAGTTCAGAGGAGGTGAACTGGAATGCTTGAGTTCAGTAGTTTGGAGTTACACAGTATTCAGAAACAGAACTCTGCAATTTCTGTATACTGCATCTTTTTGCTGCCACATCAGTAACACAATACAATACAAATTGTTTACTAAGTTCGCAATCCACTCCAGTACTAGATTTTTGTTAAGACTAGTCAGCGCAAGTAGTGAGAAGACTAATACCAGTTTTAATTTTAGTTATGCCTGTGCTTGTACAACATGGCCTTATTTATTCACTTTTATTTGCTTCTGTTTTTAAATCTTAATTGTAGTCCAAGGTACAAATCTCCTTACCATCAAAATTCTGTATGTATATTCATTGTTTAGCAATCGAAGTCTTAAATTTAATGTGATGTGATTCAAAGTCTTTCAGGAGCTGTTTATCTTCTGTAAGTAATAGTTTTCTTCTGAGGTGGGGAGAGTAAAACACTTTCCATGAAGCACATGGGAAAAAACATACACTGATGCCCTTAGAACATAGTATTTGGGTATCCTGTAATGGAACTGCTGATTATACAGTTTCTGAGTGTATTTGTCAGGCAAGGAGAAATCTTTGGGCGCTCTGTGACCAGAACCACACTTAGCCACCTGCTTCTCCAGGACAGCACAGCATGTGGCCATATGTGTGAAAACACCATTCTGAAAAGCTGAAAGCTTACTCTTTTCCTCAGAGGACAAGATGAAGGTCAAAATATTTATACTAACTGCTGCACAAAATACTCAAATTGGGAAGCTCCATGTATTACATATTTTAAGCATTTTTATTATAAGTTAAAATAAGTAGATAACATTTGAGCAAAGCACGTACCCAAAAAGAAATAACTGATTTTTAAAAAAAATATCGGTGTTTTGGAAAAGCAATGGATGGCATATCAATGATTTAAGACCATTTAATTTATCAGGTGAAATAAAATGTTAGCTTTTTGGTTTCAAAATAGAAGATAAGAAGAGTAAACATTTTCCTTGTTCTAAATTTTCTGCTAATTGTTAACAATTTTTGAGTATGAAATTTTTGGAGAAATGTATTAGGTTCATAATGGATTCATGACAAAGTTCTACATGCTTGAAACCAAATGTAGGGAGATACATTGCCCCAGCACAAGGCAGGAGGAGGAAAAGGGAAAAGATAACACTAGACCAAAAGATGCTGAAATAAACATGTTTTTAAGCAAAAGTTCATTTAATTTTTAATTTAAAATTGTGTTGATATTTCTAAGTACATTAACTCACTTACAAATAAATCTGTGAATTAAACAATATGTAAAATTTCTGGATCAAATAATATGTTTATTTGTAACTTCAATAGACAATGCCAAATTGCCCTATAGAAATGCTGTGCCCATTTATACTCTATCAACGGTCTATGAGAAAAGATGGTTTCTCTACATTTTCTAACAAAAATTATTACAAAGACTGTTTATATTTGCGAATCTGAAAGATAAATAATGATAGCTCAGTGTATTTAAACTTGTTCTGCTCTTGTGAGTGAAGTTGTGCCTCCTTCCACATGTTGAAGAGGCACTTAACATTTCCTTTTCTGTTAACTATCTTCTCATCTCTTTTGCCTATTTTTATTGGTTCATCACTCTTTGCTTTATTGAAAGGGAGAGCTTTTCCCTCCCTTTATTGATATATAATAATATTTATGAGGTAGATGTGTTTGTTACATATGTTGAATGTGTAATGACCAAGTCAGGCTGTTTGGGCTATCCACCTTCTCAGCTGTTTATCATTTTTATATGTTGTAAGATTTCAAGTCCTTTCTTCTAGTTACTTTGAAATATACAGAATATTATTTCTAAGAATCGTCTCACTATGTGTTAGTCCATTCTGTGTTGCTATAAAGGAATACCTAAGAATGGTAATTGATAAAGAAAAAAGGTTTATGTGGCTCACAGTTGCTCTGCAGGCTGTACACAGGCATAGTGCTGGCATCTGCTTCTGGTGGGGCCTCAGGCAGCTTACAATCATAGTGGAAGGTGAAGGAGAGCCAGCATGTCATGTAGCGAAAGAGGAAGCAAGAGGGAAGAGGAGGAGGTGCCAGAGCACTTTTAAACAACCAGATCTTGCATGAACTCATAAAGTGAGAACTCACTCATTACTGTGACGACAGCACCAAGACATTCATGAGAGATCCACCCCCATGACCCAAACGCCTCCCACTGGGCCCACTTCCAACACTGCATGCGATTTGGAGGGGACACACATTCAAACCATATTAGCCTAGTCTGCTATCAAACATTGAAATGTATTTCTTCTATCTAACTATATGTTTGTACCCATAACAACCTCTCTTCATCCTCTCTCCCCGCTACCCACTCCTCACCATCTCTGGTGTCTATTATTCTATTCTCTATGTCCATGAGAGCAACTGTTTTGGCTCCTCCATATGAGTGAGGACATGTGGTATTTCCCTTTTTGTGCCTGGCTTATTTCACTTAACCTAATGACCTCCAGTTCTGTCTATGCTGCAGCAAATAGCAAATACCCATTCTATGGCTGAGTAGTATTCTATTGACTATATATATCACATTTTCTTCATCATTCTTTCCTTGATGGGCACTTAGGTTGATTCCAAATCTTTGCTATTGTGAATAGCGCTGTAATAAATATGCAGTGTGGGTACCCCTTTGATATACTGATTTTTTTTCCTTTGGATACATACCCAAGAGTGGGATTTCTGGGTCATACAGTAGTTCTATTTTTAGGTTTATGAGAAATGGAAGCTTGTCATATATTAGGTAAATTAGCCCTATCTATGATACAAGTTGCAAATATTTCTCCCTGATTTTTCAATTATTTCTTAAATTTATTTATGTTGATCTTTGCATGCAGAAATTCTTGATTTATATGTAGTTGAATTTATCAGTCTTCTTTCTTATTGTTTATTGTTTTCATGTCTTAGTTAGAAAGCTTTTACCCACTTCAAAATTATAAAGAGATTTTCTTATGGCTAAAGTATAGTCATGTGCCACATAATGACATTTCAGTCAATGACAGATCACATATATGGCAGTGGTCCTAAAGGTTATAATGGAGCTGAAAAATTCCTATCACCTCATGATGTCACAGTTTTCCATAATGTCACAGCACAACACATTACTCATATGTTTTTGGTGGTGCTGATGTAAACAAACCTGCACTGCCAGTTGTGTACAATAATAGCATATACAATTAGGTACAGTACATAAAACTTGATAATAAACTACTATTTTACTAGTTTATGTATTTACTATACCATACATTTTATTATTTTAAGTATTCCCCATCACTTATAGAAAAAGAAGTTAACTGTAAAATAGCTTCACACAGGTCTGTCAGGAGGTATTCCAGAAGAAGGTGTTGTTATCATAGGAGATGACAGCTCCATATGTGTTACTGCCCCTGAAGACCTTCCAGTGGGACAAGATGTGGAGGTGGAAGGCAGCTACGTTGATGATCTGATCTTATGTAGGGAGAGGCTACTGTGTGTAAAACACCAAAAGCAATAGCAACAAAAGCCAAAATAGACAAATGGGATCTAATTAAAC